>PVKM010002347.1:0-66027 GCA_004027735.1 Carollia perspicillata | reverse complement strand
GAGGTATTTACTGAGATGGGGGAGATGACGAGAGAAGCAGGAGTTGGAACAGCCACAAGATCAAGAATTCTGCAGGATGCCTGTAAGAGATCCAGTTAGACACGTCAAACTGATAGCTGGTTATAAAAATCTAGGAGAGGTCAGGGTGGGAGGCAAAAGGCTAGACGTCATCAGCATATACTTGGTATTTTAATTATTTCAACATCATTCACAGGAATGGACAGGTTTATCTAGGGAGAGTATGGATGAGGAGAGGAGAGGAGGGAGAAGAGAAACACTGAGGAAATCTGTATTTTAAGGGCTTGGGAGAGGAAGAACCTCCAGAGGAGACTGGTGGAGTAGCCAGTAAGCTGTTAAAACTAGGTCTACAGTACAAACGAACAGGAGTTTCAAAAAGGACGAAGCAGCCAACTGTATCGATTAGAAAGACAGGCAAATGTCTTTTGATTTCCACACCATGGAGGTCACTGATTGCTATGGTGAGATTACCAAATGAATTGAGTTCTATTGAAATATCGAGGAATTAATTCATAGTAGATTAACCCTTGTACCATCAGAATCCATTAGATTCAATTTTATTCTTTCCTGAGAGGTTCTAACTATAAAGGTAGATATTTCATGACTTTTATTCTTTCTTAGACTTTTATTTTTTTCCAAAAAACAAAAAGTAAATGTATTTTTAAAAAACAATAAAACTCATTCTATCTTGCAATTACCATGTGGTGCATAACTTATGAGATCTTGGAGATTTAATTTCCTCTAGCTTTAAACATTTTGTTATATTATCATTGTAGGAATTATTTCAAAATTATTCAACAGTCATTCTCAACTATGCTGGAAAGACAAAATAAAAAAACAGAAGGATTTGGGATTACCTAAAAGGTTGATTTGGTAGTGAAATTACTATTTCATCGTCCTTCCATTACCTGATTGCATTGCCCAAATACTAGATAATCTTTTAAGAAGATATAAAAAGGTCTTGAGACATTCTCTTTGTCATTTTTTTATTAAAGTTTTACTAACCACTGATGAAATTTCATAAATTTCATTTTTTTCACAATGGCAAAAAAACTAATAGAGGAAAACACTTCAAAAGTACAGGGTCCAGCAGAAGTAACACCTGTTTGAGTGAGGTTGGCAGGGTAATAATATGGGTGTAATAATTTATAGTTCTGATTTGAAGATTTCACCTAAAATGTCATATGGTGTGTTTGAGTGTGACATTGTCATGGTACAGAATTACATGCTTATGATTTTGTAACAAAAGATTTTGTAATAAAAAGGGGCATTATTTGTGTTAGATCCTGTATTAGAAAAATCAGAAGATAAATATAAAAAGACAGACAGAAGCACTCTAGATATTAATGATAACAGTGAAATGTATCATTCAAATGCAATTGTAGATGATGAATCTTGGTATGGTACTATCCTAGATAAATGTTCTCAAACTTAAGAACCAGTGATTCAACAATACAGATCTCAAAATAAAAAGGAAATAGGGCATTCTTACCCAGTTAGACATTCAACAGAAATGACTTCATTATTCAATACTTTGCAATGAGAACCTACTGTAACCTAAACAGATGTGTATCCTGTCACCTTTTAGGATGTTTTGCATCCAATATATTTGCGATAGTTTGTAAGTCAACAAATGCTAAAGGCAATGTGTATACAAAGGTGATCTGAAGGGAATACATGAGGTGGAGATAAAGAAAAGTTCACTGAGTTGCTCTTCTGCCCTCACCCGGCTCTACTGAGATATAATTAACATACAACATTGTATAAGTATAAGGTATACAGTGTGTTTGAATTGCTGATTCTTTTTTTTTAAGATTTTATTTATTTTTAGGGAGAGGGGAAAGGAGGGAGGGAGAAAGAGAAACATTGATCAGTCGCTTTTCTCATACCCTAACCAGGGACCTAGCCCACAATCCAGGCATGTGCTCCGACCAGGAATCAAACTGGCAACCTTCTGGTCTGTGGGATGATGCTCAGCTCACTGAGCCACACCAGTCAGGGTTGCAATGCTAATTCTAATTGGTGTTTATAAATCTAAAAATGAAAATGTTTTGTGGCTAAGCAAAGAAGATGGCTACCCTCTCTTCAATAAAATTACGAGCCATCAGAGTTTTAAAATGCATTGCTTTTGTTGATCCAAGTGCAAGAAGTAGCAAAACTTACAGTAAGCTAGAACCACTAAAGATGGATCTGCAATCTGGAGTCAATATTTACAAGATAATTGTGTTCCTGGTTTATGAATGTTGATCGATCAATAGTAGTATTCAAAGGACTCACCTGTTGGTATAATTTTCCTTCAAATGTAGAAAACATAGAATAAAAAGTTGAGTTTGCTATGTTTAAATTCTTATTAAAAGTTATGTACATTTTTTTTTTACTATCTTTTATTCTTTAATTCTTGTAAATGATTTGCAAAATGACTTAAAAAAGGAAAAAATATAGAGCAGGTCCATCGGTGATGACTATTTTCCCTGGTATACAGCGTTAAACAGATAGGATTTATTTATCTCACAGAGCAAGCCATCAAGGACAGAAAGCAGGGCCCTCTCTTTATAGGCTGCTTTTGGCTTCAGATAATAGAAATATCTCATCAAGTGGGGAAAGGTCATCTTAGGGCAGAGGGATTGTAGCTCAATCATGTGATCAAGGACACGGCTTGCTCCCACCTCTCTACTATCTGCAGTCTTGGTTTAATTCTCAGGCTCGTGGCAAGACAGTTGTAGCATTACCTGGAAACATCCAAAGGAAGAAAAACAGCCCCACGTTTCTCTTTCAGAGTGAGAAAACTTCTCCCAGAATCACCCCTTCACCTCCAGCTCCTTTTTCTCTTGTCTCGTTCGCTGGAGTTGCCTCACATGCTCATTCCTGAATGAACATGTTGGGAAAGGAATGGGATTATGTTTAGATCATTCAAACTAGAGGTTGGGATAATGTCAGTTTACCCTGAAGGCACATGGGGCTGGGGGAGGGATGGACATCTGAACAAAACTAGGGTTCTGTTAGGAAGAAGGGAATAACAGATATTAGGTAGGGTACAGTGGCCACGACAGGCTAACTGTAGGAGTGAAACTCCTGAAGCAACTGACAGAACATACACTAATTGGAAAGAGCTGTCACCAGGATCCAGAATAGAATAGGCTAAGTCAGCTTTTCACAATTCCCCCTTTCCCATTTGATGTGATTTTGTCATCTCCAGGCATTCAGGATATTGGTTTAGCCCCTCTTTCTTGACAGCTGCATACAGGTTTTTCTAATATGCAGTGAGCAGGACGAGGTGAATGAGGTGTTTGGCTGTGGGAGATAAGCCCCAAGACCAGTGCTGGAGACTGGGACTAGGACAAGCCTCAGGAATGAGGTAGTGACCAATGGATGACAGGGAAAAAAAGAAAATAGAAGGTTTTGAAGAGGCCTTGAACAGCCAAGAAGAGAAATGATGAGACTGGGGTAGGAGAGGATCTAGAGCTGTGTACTAGAACCTTGTTGCTTGCTGGTTAGGGTTTTTGTACACTTTTAAAATACTAAACGAGAGGTGTGGCCAGAACTAGGATGAGGAAGAGTGTGGTACTGAGAGGAAGCAAAGGGAGAAAAGGGAGAGAGGGGAACTATTTCACTTCCCTTTTTTCTCCCATAACTGAAGTCTGTACTTAAACATTTCAAATGCATACTCTCCCTTTATAGTTGTCCAGTCAGGACCAAAATTGAGGGTGATGGCTGGGTTAGGCTGTTTTTGTCACTGTCTCTTTTGGATGATCCTGCACATCTGGACTGAGCTGGAACTTAAACAGTCCTTGGAGGTGAGGGCTAAGACAAACCATGTCAAAATCCTCTTCAGTATGAAGTTGCAAAAGCTTGCTAGGCACATCAAGAGCATGCAGATTTTAGTTTGGAGAATTAAGGACATTATTTTATGGACATACCCCAAGAATGGGTTAAGGGAGGGCAGTGTGTTGCTAGGACATATAACCTGGGACCCTATCTTAATGAAGTCACAACAAATTAGGCCAATACCACTTGACAGGATATTGACGGAGAGTGGTAGTCCTATGAGGTAGTTGCTCCCAGTAAAGAAGGGGCAAAACTGCAAATCAGACAGATTTGCACACTCCAAAACTATGCAAAAACTATGCAAGTATACATAGTATACTATGTATCTTTCTGTGTACTAGGATGATTGCTCACCTGCATAAGTACTTAATGCACCATTTTAATTTCTTTGGTAATCCACCATTTTACCAGTAAAAATTTGAAGGGCAAAAATGAGTTTCAGTTTCTATCATCTTTCCCTTACCTTTGTGACATTTCAGCATATCATCATTCACAGTGGTTTCCCACCAAAGCCAGAAACCCACACAGTAGAAATTAATAATGCAAATTAAAATAAGCTGAGAAGAGGTATTTTTGATTACAGCTTCTTTTAGCCTCCAGGCGTCTTCCTCTGAACAAGTCTAAGAACCCAGGTAAGAAAATGTTCAGCGCTGGTGAAGAAGGAACCGGGAGAGGCAGGGTCCGAATCTTACCAACTTTATTTCCATCATCAGAAAAGCTGGGGAACTAAGGCACAGACTGAGAAGCTGCTTTGAGTCTGGTAGGGTGTTGCACCACCATGGACTTTTGGAGAGTTCTCCACCAGAGGCTGCAGTTCTCACGGAGGCTTGGTGGGACTGAGAATTACGTGAACTCAAATACAGCTACTCTTTTGCACAAACCAAACAGTATCAGCCGATGATATCTGATTATTATGTGCCTAGATTGTTAAATCTGTATTGGCAAAGCATTCCCTTGTTATAAAATAGCTTCCCTTAAGTTTCTAAATCTATGTAGCGAATACCATGTGTTCATTTTCACGTGCAACTTTTTATATAACTATGGTATGGTGGCTAAAGATGTCAAACCAAGCAAATGACTCAAATAAAAAGTTAAGGAAACAAACAAAATCCCCGGACAAATCTAATCTGGGTCTAGTAGAAAGAGACCAACACCTTGGATGTTGTGAGATTCAAATTAGTCTAGTTAACAGCAACGTCGTGCATTAAGCTTCCCCATCCCCCAACATACGCTTTCTATAAACGAGTCCCTGCACCTGCACAAAGCGAAGACTCAAGTTCACGGGCTTTGTCTTAAAAGAACAAAGATCCGCCCAGCGGCTCTCTGGCTGTTCCGAAAGAACCAACGCTCCTCAGGAACCCTGGCAGCCCCCGGGGCTGCGCCCCCCAGCGGCCCACCCCAGCTGCACCGCGCCCGCCCCCGGCCGTCGGGCCCCTTTAAGCGCCGCGTGCGCCTCCGCCCCCGCCCCCCGCGTGCCACGAGCGCGAGGCCGCCCGATCCCGGCCGCGCCTCCCGCCGGGGTTACGTGAGCCCGGGGCGGGCAACCGCCAGGCCAATGGCCGCCGCCGGGGTGGCCGCGCTCCTCCCGCGCCGCCGCCGCCGCGGAGCGGCTGCGGGCTCCTCCCGCAGGAGATAACTGTCAGCGTGCGAGGCGGCGGCGGCGCGCCAGCTCCTTCCAGGGACCGGTTGCCGGCGGCCCCGGCTCCGAGCAGAGTTCCTCAGCTGCAGTGGCCCCGCGCTCCCGCAGACTGGGCGGCCGTGCCGCCGCCCCCGCCGCGATGGCCCCGCCGCCGCGGCCGCCGCCCCCGGCCGCGCGCTGAGCCGCCGGCCCCCGAGTGCCAGCCGGCGGCCCGCCGGAGCCGCAGCTGCGGCGGCAGCATCATGGCCCCGACCCTGCTCCAGAAGCTCTTCAACAAAAAGGGCAGCGGCTGCAGCTCCGCGTCGGCGTCCGCGCAGGGCAGGGCTCCCAAGGAAGGACCCGCCTTTAGGTGAGGGGGCGCCGGGGGCGAGACTGGCGCGGGACGGGAGTTGGCGGCGGTGCCGGCCGGGGGCGGGAGGAGAAGGGGAATGGGCCGCCCGGGACGTCGCAGCCCGTCGCCGGCGAGGGGTTTCGGGCTAGTTCTCCGAGGTGGGGTCCCGAGACCTCTGTGTTTGGGAGGGTCCCTCCCTCTCTCTCTCCCTTTCCCCACTCCTCGGGGTTCCTTCCTCCTTCCAGAGTTGTTCCTTGGGGTTCCCGGGCGCGCGCTGGCTTGGCCGTGGAGGTGGGGGACTGGCTGGGAATTGGAGTGAACCCCGTCCCAGCAGAGCCGCCTGGGAGCCTCTGCGGACGCTGCAAAGCTGTGAGCTGTCATTTTGAGGGCAGCGCCAACCCATTGTGTGCGTGACAGTATTTCGAAGTTGCGAAGGAGCAACAGTCACGAGAAAGGCACCTTCCTTCTCTCTCACCGCACATGGCAAGCTCGCAGACAGATGAATGAAAGTATGTAATTTCAACATCATTTGGGAGGTTGATGCCTCATGATGTGGGGAAAGGGGGAGTAAAATGCTTTTACGAAATGGCCGAGATTCCAATTTAACAAAGCTGTTTCATATAGTTGGTAGATGCGACCTCTGAGCACACACCTTTGCATAGTAATAGCGAGCCTCCATGGAGCCTTGAACCTCTGAAATGCTTTATGTTGATTTCGTGTTTATTTCTCTAACAGCGCTGTGAGGTCGGTAGTATTATAATTCCCTTTGCAGATGAGGAAACTTAAAGTCACAGAGAACTTACATCAGTTTGCCCAAGACGCACAGCTCTACGTGGGAGAGCCTGCATTTTGACCCAAGCAGTGTGACCGCAGAATCCAGTCTTTAAAATGTCTTTGCTCTTCTGCTTTCAGGGGCTAACTTTTAAAAGATGCACTTAGGTTGGGAAGTTTATTTACTTACCTTCAACAGTTCCCCCCCCTCCCGCCCCAGCAAATTTTTTATTGCTCATCTACTTCTTCCACCTGCAACACTCTGCTCCATGCTTTTTGGCCAAAATGTCTTGCAGAAGCAGTTTATTATTAAACAAGTGTAGTCCCAGTGTAATAAGCCTTTTAAAAGTTTCAGGTGTTTGAGTAGGTTTTGTGTGGTTTTATATTCTAGATTTTGCTTTTCTTGAATTCCATTCATTTAAAACACACACTGCCCCTTGCTGCATTTATAAGTACGTTAAATACCAATGTTTGCATTTATGGGGTGGGTATGGGTATATGGTGTTGCTTGGAAGGTAAATTGTGAGGACTTGAAATTGCCTTAGTGAAATTCTCAAATTTCCTTTAGGCTAACTGAATCCTTATAATTTGAGTAGGGAATTCTATTTCTTCCACTGCTTTGAGTACTAGTGATGCTGTGTTCCTTCTCAGAATGGTAGAATTACTTGAGACCCAGGGTGTGTAATTTCTTCTCTTCCCTTTTAGCAACCCAGACTCCATCAAGGGAACAAAGCCTGCAGAGAAAAGGGCATGTGCCTTACAGGTGTCTTTACTTTGGCAGCCATTTGTTGGGGGCATTTGAAGCCATTTCAGTGCTAGTGGAGAGAGTTGAGTGACATTGTCATTGTTTCCTGTGCTCTCTGCCCAGTTGCCCACCATCATTTCCTCCATCCACAAGTTTGAGTGTTTTTGAACAAAAAAAAATGTGGCTATATTTAGGGCCTGGCCATATTAGGGAACTTGATTCCCACTTGGTGGGAACATTATCAGTGTAGTGTTCTGACTTTCCATTGGCATCTGATGAAGAACACAAAATTGTGTCAAGGACTTTTTTTTTTTTAATTGACCTGATTAGAATTTTCTACAAGTTTTCGAGGTAAACATCTTTGGGAGAATTGGAGATCTCAGTTGAACATCTCACTTGATGACAGTCCTTCAGCATTGTCCCTTTTAGGGGTCATGTGAAGCGGCAGACGTCAGGAAAGACCCAGGAAGATGAGGAGAAATCACACAGAGCACCCCAGCAAGTCTTCCTCCTGCCCTCTTTACCTGACTGAACTCTGAGATGCTGTGCAGTGCTCTGGGGAAAAGCCGCCAGGAAGATTTCCCTTTTTTGCCCTACAAAATAATGACATTGTGCTTCATTTTATCCAGGTTTAACCAAGTAAGAGCTAGCATGTGCCTTTTGGAGAAGGGGATGACTCATAGAGCACATTAGCTGCTCTGGGGAGCCCACTTTCTAGTTGAATAGATTTTGAGAAATTAAGATAAGATCCTTAGGTTAAAAATCCAGTATTCTTTTTTTTTTAGGTTTTTTAAGTAACATTTATTTTTTAAAAGTTAGTAAGTGCATGTAATAATAGGAAACTGAAAAACACGAGAAGCAAAGAACAAAGTCATCCGTAACCACAAGCAGTTTCCAGTTTGACATGTCCTAAGTCCCCTGTGTATCTGTCTACACAACTAAGCTTCCATTTTTGTGTAATTAAGATCATAAAGTTATGAATCATGCTTTTTCACATATCATGAATATTTACCATTTCTAAGTCTCAAAACTGAGTATTCTGATAACCAAGAATACACTACACCACTCAGTGTGGAAGAAAAAAAATGTAATCCTGCCTTTCTTGGCGACAAAAATTTCATAAAGGACAAACACAGCAACAGACCCCTAGATAAAAAAATCCAGTATTCTTAATGGGAATTTGAATGTGTATTCTTCAGTGCATTTAAATACAGTATGTAACTTGCAGATCATGAAAATGAAAGTTCCTCTGAAGATTCAGGCAGATGTTCTGGGCAGTTTTGTGGCATAGATTGGTATATATTTTTATGAAAAACTTATGTAAAAATAATATATATATATATTTGTTTTAGAGTTTGTGGAAGCCTTTTATATATTTTTCTTTCTGTAATGGACTTGGACTAGTTATTTTAAACTTTTCTCCACAACTCTGAAGTTCTATCCTTCAAATTTTGCCCTGGATGTTACTCTGCTTACTCCCATGCACTTCTAGTTCCTTCCCTGGGTTTCTTTCTTTCTTTCTTTTTAAGATTTTATTTATTCCTGGAAAGAGGGGAAAGGAGGGAGAAAGAGAGAGAAACATCAGTGCGTGGCTGCCTCTCACGTGGCCCCCAATGGGGACCTGGCCTGCAAGCCAGGCATGAGCCCTGACAGGGAATTGAACCGGCGACCCCTAAGTCCGCAGCCCGCGCTCAGTCCACTGAGCTACACCAGCCAGGGCCCTGGGTTTCTTATTGTTCTCCAATTCCTCCAGTTTTCACATACTGTGGTTGATTAGAGAGGAAATTTGTTGTCCAATATAAGCAGCTTATAATCACAGATCATTTTCATATCTTCATGTTTTTTCTAGCATTCCCTTTAAAAAGAGAATCATCAAAGTGAAGATTCCTTCCTTAAGTGTATTTCTTTCAGGATCTTGACAAGAAGCTTTTTTTGTAGCTTTGAAGAAGGATATTGCTAGGCAAACAAAAGAAATCAAAAGAGATTGAATTTACATGTTTGGGAGTAGTTAGGAACACTATATGATGATGGTGCTTGTGAATTGTAAACTCTATTTAAAGTTATAAAATTGCATTGTGGTCTTGAAATTTGAGAAAATTTTCTATTTGCTGGTCTTCAGAATGCTTTCACTTTTAATTAAGTGACACATAAATATATATTTGAATAACCCTTTGTTACAGAAGGATAAATGAGAACAAAAAGAGATTATTTGCCCAGTGGCTCAAGTCAGAAGTAGAATTGGGTTCTTGGTTACTTTCGATTTAAGGCCAGCATGTTCATTTAGGAATTTTTAAAAGCCAAGATATGCTCAGTGACATGTATGCCTGGTGTAAGTTTGAAGTTTTATCTTAACAAATTAAAAAAAAATGTCCCTGGTGAATTAGTGTACTAGTGTCCACCTGAAATGTATATGCAACAAGGGGTGGTGGTGGAAAAGATTATGGATTATCATATGTTTTATTTTGGACAAGTTAGACGAAGTGAGTGAGCATATATGTCACCTGCATGTGAGGAGTAAATAAAAAGCATTTCAGCTGCTTGGTAGCTAGCTTGTAAATGCTAGAAAGAGTAGACTCCACTCCTCCCCTCCCATCCTGAATGGCCTAGTTAGGGCTAATCCACATTCTGTTAGAAGAATTTTTAAGTAATCTCTTACCAGGTTAGTATAAATATAATTTAATCCACTTATCCCATTATCAAATAGCATCTGATGCTCACATGCTTGTGGTTTTTGTGCTCCACCTGTACAATTCAAGGTAAGACACCCTTGGTCCTGCCTATTGGAGTTTGCAGTCTAAAAGATGACACCGTATACACCAAGATGAATAAACAGCAAATAACACATTGGAAACTATAACCAGAAGATCATTCAAACATTGATAAAGGGTGCATCTTTACATTACGTACAGCGTTAAGAACTCACTGCACTCATCCCTGGTATGGCCGAGGGCGGGACCGTGACTTACTCTTCCCTCCCACAGAGGGATGTTCCTTGCACAGAAGCTCTTCCTCTCCTGCCCTTCCATTGCCAGTTCATTTCCACTCTATTCCTGTTTCTAATGCCGGTGACAAAACTTGTGACACATAAATTGTTTTGATTTCTTCTTACTACTTTCTGAATGTCTTCCTGCGTGTTTCCTTGGCTGCAGTTTCGGACTTACTGGCACACTCATTACATTGTATCTCCTTGTCCTGAAGCATGCCATACACAGTGGGGGGGTTATTAAAGATTTTTGGCAGAAGGAAAGAAGGGACTGACTGTTCCATCTAATGCAGGGGGTGCCGTTTAAAAACACCTGGGAGACAAATTGAGACCATTGAGTTAATCCTGCTTCACGCACCATGTGAGACTCAACAGGTCTCTTCATTTCTCTGGTCCTCCTTTGTAAAGTGACAGCAGCAGTGGTATGTCATAGGGTTGTGGTGAGGAGGTAATAGAATGGGTTTGGTAATCTTTTGAAGAGTAAAAGGTAACACAAAATGATGTAAGTATTACCAAGAGCCTTTTTTAAAGTCATGGAGTTCAGTATTATCCATATTGAGTCTTTACTAAAATCATTTTTCAGAATGATTCAATCTAAAGGACAACAGGTTATATATAGTCATTATATATATGCATCTCTTTTCTTTCTATAAATGGGAGACTTGAGATAGAATCTAGGTGACGTGTTTAATTAATTTATTTATTTAGCCTTGATGTTGCCAGTGATAAAACAGGCCTGAAGTTTTCAGAGGAGTGTTAAAGACACTCACAGGCAGTAATTCAGACCTAGATGGAGGCGACTGGGTTTTCAGAAGTATTTTTAGACTCCCATGTATTTGTCTTTCAGAATTATTTGCAAGTTTTTTCTTTATCAAGAATAACATTTTATTTAGCCAGATGAGGAAGTTTGTTAAACAGAATGATAGAGCCACACAAAGGATGATACTCTGCAGCAGCCAAATCATTATTTTTATATATTTACATATGTACACACATGTGCACATATACACACATATTTGCGTATATATGCACACATGGAAATATGTTCTCAATAGAAACAGTAAAAACAAAATATAAACTTAAATGGATAATATTTAAAAATAGTATAATTTGATTTTGCATGTGTGGATGAGGGTTAGAAACACTTTACACTAGCATATTAACTGTAGTTGTCAAGGGGCAGTTGAAAATTTTATTTTACTCTTGTGTGTTTTTTTCCTGGTATTTTGGGTTTTTTCTCTAAAAAATTTATGTTACTTTTGTGATTTAAATTGTTTTAAATGTTAAATAGGTCTTTCGGGTATTTTACACTATGAAGAAGAGTGATAATAATGTGTGAGAAACCTGATTTGAATAAAAACTCAGAATTTTTCCTCTTTGTTAAAATAACTGGTAGTTCCTGTTATTAAAAGTAATATGCTGTGAATTTTAATCTACTTAAAACCTAAGTTCATTGTGAACCTCAGGAGGCCAATTTAATTGGTAATGCGATAATTGTAGGCAATACACACGTGCAAAATCTTTACCAGTCAGGCAGGGTCACTGCTGCCCCTAAGCCTTGGAGCCCAGTTCCCCCACGCTGGTCTCAGGTTGGTGATCAAGAAAGACCTAATTAATATTTATTTGAAACATGTTTATAAAAAAATGGAACAACTTTTTACATTTTGGGAATATTTGGGTAAGTTAAGGGGCTTGCTTGGCTCGGATGTATTTAAAGCTAAAACATGCATTGTAACTTTATTTTGAATTAATTGATCATGTTGCACACTGTTATTTGCCTTAGTAGGTGGTCTTGAGAGATGGTCTGGTCAGGTGGTCTTTTAATGCAAGTGTAGGTCTAAAGACAGTATTGGTTTTGGTTGTGGCTTTAGGTTGTGTTTCTAATGGTTTGTTTGTGAGGTCAGTTTAAGGAAACCACTTTGCTGTTGTGTTTCCCTGGCAAAGGAAGTTGTAAAAGATTGTCCTTGCTACTCATGAAGCGCTTTGGCTGCCAGCACGAGCTCCTGGTGGGCGCATCGGATCTGGGAGCTGGTCCTGTGCTTGCTTCTCCAGGTGCTGTTTTCCTTGGTGTGGGCGAAAAGGAACAAATGTTTTATCCTGATTGTACAAGTCCCTTGCCTAGTTTGAATTGTTAAGCTTGCACTGTGAGATCATGTCCTTGACTGGACAAGTCAGTCTTTCCCTGTGCATAGAAGAGTGCTAAAATGGTGAGTTTCTACTTCGCAAGCAGTCTTGATCTCAGGTTTGTGAAAAATGATTATTATGTAAAAGAGGAAAAACAGGATGGACTTTTCCAGTTAAGTGGGCATGAAATAGTGATTTCCCTCAGCTCCACCCGGTCGGTAAATGGAACATCCATGACTCACTTCTCAGGGCCACACAGGCACTTTTGTGAGCAGGGCTTGAATGGGAGGGTGGGATGGGGATGGAAGGAGAGGGGCTGGCATCCCACTTGTGTTCAGCCAGAGTCCGTCCAGCTGCCTTTATAATGGACTTCTGAAACGGACAATGTGCCTTCTCACACATCATCTACATATTTTTTTAATCGCTCTTTCTGTTTGTGCCAAAATAATACAACATATTAAGTGCAATAAATACAGCCATTAATACCATAATGCTGTGGATAAGAGTTGTGTAGCACAGTGCTCTTTCTCTTACACGAGATTTTACTGTTGACATGAGTCTGGATCCCTGTCATAGTCCACTCTCTTTAACAGCATGCTTTTCATTTCTGTATATATTTAGAATATTTTTCTAGTTATTTGTCCCGGAATCTTGCTTAATTTGTGGATTGTGCTCTAGGGTTTGCGTTCAGCATAGTGTTATAAAGAGATAATGCTTTACGAAGATGATTTTATGACCACGCCTAATACCTTTTTTTATCATAAGTAAGCACATTTCTGTATTTGATATTCCACATCTTTCAGTAAATGATCATTGGTGTTTGATTACCCACAGATGTCTCATTGAAAGCGACCACCGACTCATGGAGGCTGTCTAAGTGAGAGTGGCCACTGGGGCAGCAGGAAGCCATTCCCCAGGAGCGGGGGGAGGTGGATTGAGAACCTGAATATCTGGTGGGGCCCTTGGTCTAGTTCCCAGTAAAGAGAGTTGGGTGTTGGAAGTTAATACCTTAATTAAGCACTTATGTCAACAGCGTTAACTCTGTGTGCTTATGACTGAAATACTTTTCTAGGAAATTCATAGTCTACTTATTTGAATGTACCATACCTTACATTGTGTATAGAGATATTAGTAGAACTTAAGCATGTACATGAATTTACTTGGCAATTTAACACAACCTAAAACATAAACTTACTTTTGAAGTGTCTGCTTTTCCTTGATTTAGGTGTATTCAAGACCCTGTAATCCTAAACGCAGCATCACCAAGATTTAATGGTCAAACAGCTATTGTTTACTTTTATTTATTTGTGGCCTGCTCTGACCGAAAGATGTGTGCGCCTGTGTTTTCATATTTTATTCACGATATATTGCCACAGAACACATTGGCATTTACTTCGACAGTTTTACAAACAGAAAACTAGAATTTGCTTGCAAGCACACATATATCAATTAAACAGAATTGAGTGGATTTTTGCATTTCATTGGATACATTCTATTAACTAAAGTATTCATTTAGTTGCCATGGCAACTCTGTTTCCTCACGACTTGAGGACAAGTTGGATGTTAACTGGCACATTCCTCAAGAGATGAAACAGGTGTTGATTTAGGATGTGTTAGGAAGAAGCAACAGAATCAACAGTCTGATCGGTTCTGCCTTTAACGCCTTATAAATACTTCGGATTGCCAGTTCTCGCTCCTGGTGTACTGAGACACTTGGGTATTTTCTTTTTTTCTACCTTACAGTTGAAAACTTAGAGGTGATGGGGGAAAATGCAGTCTTTTTGCTCTCATTTAGCTCTTCATTAACCATCCTCATTTACTCAAGATCTTTTGTAAAATATGATTGAGACACAGTGACAATATTTTAAAAATTTGTCTCTTTAAAGCATACATTTGGAAGATATTGAAAGAAACAAGAAAATCACATGTTGTAGTTAGAGCACCCTGTGGGAGTTCTAAATCCCAGCCCTGCCTTTGCGTCAGTAGTGCTCAGTGCAGTGCCTGGCAGGAAGTCGTATTTAATAAAATACCTGCTGAATGAATGAATGTAAGAGTTTTGCAAGCTGATGACCCTTAGAGATTCTCTGGCATTTCAAAGTCTGATCTCTTGAAAAATTATTGTTTTTTAGTAGGGAACTGCTTTTCTTGATGTTTCTGGCATGCTTTGTGACATTTTTTACAGGAATCTACCAAAATCCTTTCCATTGTCGGTGAATTGTTTTTCTGGTATCAAATTAGAGGATAAGGGACCTGCCGCCACCTCAGAAACAAAAAACGATAACAATGAAAGTGATCCAGTTTTAAAGTCCCACAGCTACCGAAAAAAGTAAATAATCTGCAAATCTCTGAAATTATTAGTTGTGTGATTAATATAAAACTCTGTTTTATACTTTTTAGATTTATTTGAATTTTTGTGTGGCTTGGTAAAACAGAAATACATTATAGAATGAAATTAGCCAGTTGGTTCTTTTGGATTTGAAATATAGCACACCTAATTATAAAAACAGCCGTTGGTATTGTGAACCCTGCAGAGACTGTTTGCATATTGCATGAAGGGGTGCTTTAGGCAAGGATAGAATCATCTCTGCTTTCTATGTATAATTTTTTCATTTGCAGAAACAATTTAAAATGGGTGTATAAATCCAACATGTTCTTTAAGAAGAGTACAGCCCGGACTGTCCCGCGCCATTCATGATGGCCTACCCTGTGTGAGGGAGGAACTTTGAGTAAACATTTTCCTAAGCATATCAGGTGATGACTGTTTGCTTTAGAATGGTACATTGGATAAGTTAGTTGCTAGGGCAGAAGGAGGCAGCAGGAACTAGTGTCTCTGTCCAAAGGGAGAAGAAGGACCCTTGGTAGACACTTGGCTGTTTCTGAGTGTGCAGAGCTCCATGGTGACCCTGGGAACCTGAGGGATACTACAATACGTAGCTGAGTGCCATGTGTTCCTGAAAAGTTGTTTACAAATTAAATGATTATTTTATTTTGTTCAACAGTATTAATTTTTACATGCACCTGGTAAGAAATCAAGCAATGTAAAATAATATACTTTGAAATGTAAGTCTCATTTTACACTATAATCTCTCTCCCAAAGGCTACCATTATACCCGTTTCTTTACATCCTTCCAGAAATATTCTATGCATATACAAGGGAAAATTCTCTTTCATTCACACGAAATGTTGGTTGCTCTACACACTTTAGCATTTTTCTAATAGTTGCCCAGTAATCTGATGAATATTTATTCATCATGTATAATACTTCAGTCTCATGGTTCTCAAGTCTGTCTGGACATTAAAGTTACCTAGAGAGATTTTAAATGCCCACAGTACTCTCTCAGAGGTCCTGATTTAATTGGTCTGGGTTGGGGCTTACATGTCTGTCTTTAAGAGTCCCTCCCCATGGGTTTATGAAACCCTCCTCATGCATAGCCAAGCTCACTAATTTTAACCAGTCCCCCGTTGGTGGATATTTAGATTGTTTTTAGGCTTTTTTGTTAGAGATGGTGAACCTCCTGATCAGAAGATACTTATGGATAAATTCCAGTGTATTTCTAGGATAATGGCTGAGGATGGAGTTTCTGCCTCTGTGGAGACATGCCTGTTTTTACTCCTGCCAACAGCTTAGTGGCTGTTTAGTGGAGGTGATTTAAAGGACCCTAATGATTGGCTGGTGTAGCTCAGTGGATTGAGTGTAGGCTGCAAACCAAAGGGTTGCTGGTTCCCAGTCAGGGCACGTGCCTGGGTTGCGGGCCATATCCCCAGTATGGGGTGTGCTAGAGGCAACCACACATTGATGTTTCACTCCCTCTCTTTCTTCCTCCCTTCCCCATCTCTCTAAAATAAATAAATAAAATATTTAAAGGACCCTAACGAAACAGTGCTGGCAGAGTGGTGGTGAAACTCAGACCCAGTGTGCTCTCAGTGTGCTCTTGGTAGTTCTTGCAAAAGCTCTTTTGCAATTTAGTTTGGCTGTTCTGTGTAGACACAAAAATGCTGGTACTTTTTTTTTTACCCCAGTGATTTAAAAAAAAATTTCTCTGCGTGAAGAAGTTAAAAAAAGCAAAAAAACCTTTTGTGCATAGATATGTTCTTTAGACATTATCATTATAATGATAAAAATCTAAAAAGGATTGTGATAGTTGTCTAACTAAAGGAAAGTGGCCAACTGTGATGTTAGCTTTCTGGATTGTTATATGGTTGTTAAATGATTATGAGTATTGAATTAATATAGTCAAATCACATACTTAACACAATATTAACATTATATAATTAAATTGTAATATGCTATAAGTATTACATTATATATAATTATCAATATAGTATAATTAGCACATCAGTATTTAATATAATGTTAATATAATCAAATGCTTGATATGTTAAGTGAAAGAAACCAAAACCAATTAGCATGTAGAAGATGAATATATTAGTAAAATACGTAAACATGTAACCAAGGACTACAAAGGAAAACAAAAATACAATAGTTGATGTGATGCAGTAATGAACTGTGGGTTAATGTCCTTTAAAAATTCTTTTATTATAAAATTGTGTGAGCAAAAAATAAAATTAGGAGAAAAATTGTTTTATAATGCAGATAGACATTTATGGTTTTAAAGATGTCTTTTCATATTGTAAACCTTGTTAATTAATGGACATACTATAGAATATCTCTGTAAATGGCTTCTCTTGATTAAGATGCCTATAAATAGCTGCTGCTCAAGAATGTTAAAGGAGATGCCTGTAACATCTGTAGAAAATAAAACCATCTGCTACGTGCTGGGTGCTATGCTGAGCTGCTTTTATTTACTCCTCTTACTCATGTCTCACACTTACCCTTTGAGGGAAGGTATTAGCTAATATATGGACTACAAGGTTATAATAATTCATAGATGAAAAGTCGAGGCTTGCTGGAGATTATTGAGCAGTTAACTAGTGATGCTGGGAACTAAACCCAATTGATGAGATCTTTCCTCATATGTGACCTGTAGTCCCTCTCTCCATCCAGGTTAATATATTTGAAGTTCCTAAGAGGTAAGATTCGATGGAGTTTTTTTTTTTTTTTTAACTTTATTTTATTTTATTTATTTATTTTTAGAGAGAGGGGAAGGGGAGGAGAAAGGGGGGGGGGGAGAAACATCAATGTGTGGTTGTCTCTCATGTGTCCCCTACTGGGGACCTGGCCTGCAACCCAGGCGTGTGCCCTGACTGGGAATCGAACCAGTGACCCTTTGCTTCACAGGCCCATGCTCAATCCACTGGCTGAGCTACACCAGCCAGGGCTCTATGAAGTTTTTAAGGAAATATGAAATCCAAATATTATTCATAAGGAGCTTCCCATTGTGTACAAACAATAGATGTTAAGTTTAAAAGTGGAATTGATCCTACAAAGCAGTAGTGCAGAACCGGATTTCTAAAGGCAGATTAAGATGAATGGAAGGAGTGAGGGCTTTTTAGTCTGGCTGGTTAGGGAAGGCTTCACTGAGGAGACAGGAGCTGATGGGTGGAGTTCAGAGAGATGAGGGGCATGAAGACTTGTTACCTTGGAGGTGTTCCTGGGTTAGTAAATGGACCAGTTCTTTGAAATAAGAGTGTCCCTGTGAGGCAAGAACCACTGGGGCCAGATTGTGCAGGGCCTTGCAAGCACCTGTTAAATTTAGGTGACCCCAAAGAGTAGATGGGTTGTCCTCAATCTGTACTTTGAGGGTAATAGGGTGGGGACTTTGTCATGGATTTGCGTTCCTGATATCACACCTGGCTCCTGCACTTGCAATGTAGGACCCATTATCCTTTCTGAGTTTGTTTGGGTTTCTTTTTAAGCTGTAAAATGGATATAAAATTGCTTTTCTCATAGGTTGTTCTGGAGACTAGAGATAATATATGCTAATCAAACCTATTGCACAGCCTTTGGCACCTATTATGCATTTGATAAATGGTGGCTCTTTTTACTTTCAGAGCCCTAAGTAGTATTTGTCTCTCCCTCCAGCTCCTTCAGCTCCCTTCCTGTGTTAATCCTATCTCATTGTAGGGAAATGGCACGTGGCTTGTCTTGAGCGAAAGGTGAAGTTCCTTCTCTGAAGGCATTGGGGAGCCACTGTGCTTTCCAGTGGTGGGCTGATGAAGCAGCTTGCTTAGCACAGGTACCTTAACTTAAATTTTGGTGCTGGGATCCAAGCAAGTGCAGTTTTGCTACTTATGGTATCAGTAAGCAGAACCTGTGTTCCTTGGTTTTCCTTTTGTCCCCTAATCCCAGACCTCTCTTACCTGCAGAGGGGGAAAATAAAAACTTATACAATAGAAACATCCTACCTCTACCTTTATGGTTTCCCTCCTAGCCTGTGGCAAAACTCATACTTGGTAAACCTATCAGATCTCTTTCTCAAAGCAACCACTTTGTTTAGAGAAGGTTTAGATTTATAGTAAGACTGAGAGGCAAGTGCAGAGATGTCCCAATACACCCCCACCCCCAAACATGCAAAGCCTCCCCCAACCATTATCAAGATAACTCACCAGAATGGCATATTGTTTACTGAGGATAAACCTGTATTGACACACCATAATCACACAGAGTCCATAGTTTAGCTTATGGTTCATTCTTGGTGTGATATATGTTCCATGAGTTTGAATAAATGTATAATAATGTACATGTATCATTATAATATCATACAGAATATTTTTACTGTCCTAAAAATCCTCTGTGCTCTGTCTATTCATCTCGCCTTCCACCCCCAGAATCTCTTTTTCTATTTCAGGAGCTCCTTTTTTCTAAGTAGTTTCCTGACAGGTCTGCTTCTTGTATTGGTATTGATTAATTTCCCAAACATTTGTGAAGAGCCAGTTGTGGCTGTATCCTACAATTCCACACTTATGCCAAGGTGAGAAGTTTGTGTTTGAAGACTGCTTAATTCAGTTAGCCATGATAGATTTTTTTTCCAACAGAAAAGGTCGGGGAGCTGGAAAAAGAGAAAGGCATTTGTCTCAGAAGCTAGAAAAAGGGAAAGCTTCCCATTGTCCAGTAATCTTATCTTGCTGAAGTGCTAAGTGCTGCCCCTAATTGTGTGGGGGTGCTAGTTTAGATAATGTGCCAAGGGAAATATGCAAACTCTGCTTGCTCCAAATAAAGCTGTTTTTAAAAAAGGCAGTGTAGTGGAGTTCCATTAGGTGCAAACCTCCACTTTAATTTGCTCATCACTTTGTCTTCCTTCTTTCAATCTTCCCTTCAAATCTAGGTTGCACTGGACTTTGCTCTTACAGCTGACTACTGTGCTGCACCGCTTTTTATTCCAGCTAGTATTGAGTTTTACAGCTTGGACCGTAAAAGTCAATATTGTGTTTAACACAGCAGTAGCAACGTGAGTTGTTTTGAGATTGCCTTGACCCTGCTAGCATGTTAAGTAGCTGTTTAAGAGGAAGGTTCTTTTCAGAATTATGTTAAAATTAGCACCTGATTGTCAGAATTGTTGTGGTCCAATAAGCAGAGTATAGTAGGTAACCTCCCTGGGGTTAATGTATTGCTAATAATGTGTTAGACCTGTGCTCTCTCCCTTTATTTCAGAAGCCTTTATGTGCAAAGAAAGCCCTGGGCCTTAGTACTCCAGAGATATTTTTGGTGGAGGAGGGGAGCAGTTATTCTCAAGGATAAACTAATAGGGTCTCTCTTCTCCTTCAAAACAAATCTCAAAGTATTGCTAATTTATCAGTTATCTCTCTTCTCTTGAGAGGACTTCCCTTTTATTCCCATCCTACAAATATTTGGTCTGTGGGACATTGAGGGACTGTGCCCCAAGCTCTAGGGCAAGCAGGCTTCATATTTTTCCCCTCCCTCCCTCCCTCCCTTCTCAGTAAAGGTCCATCAGCTTAGTTCCTGTGTGGCCTTATGGGGGCAGAGAAGGAGGTCATTTGACCTCTACTGGTTAGGTTCTGGGTGGCCTAAAATCCTCACAGCTGGAACTCTCCATCTGTTCCCATCCAGTTCAGAGCCTGGCCCAGTCTAACTTACCAGGATTTGAGGCTGAGATTTGGCATCAAAGCTGAGTAAGTCGTTAAGGGTTTATATATCTTCTATTGCTTGCTCTGAATGCCGTTTCCTTGGGGACCGAACTGGTATGCGTGGAGGAATGTACATGAGGCAAATTTCAAAGGAAAAACTAGACGGGATGTGACAGTGAATGAAAGGGAATTATTACCAAAAGGATAAATAATTCTGAAATAGTAGTAACATATAAAATAACTTGAAGATTTTGAGCCTGAGTGACCTGAGAGAATTGTAGCATAATTAATAGAAATAACACAGTTATAAGGAGTATGTCTTTTAAAAAGGGAATATATATGTTTGGTTTCGACTGAACTTGGATATTCTAACTCATGATGTTCATGAGGTATTGGTTGTCAGGGGAGATATCTCGAGCCATCATTTGCCCAGAGGGCCCAGGAAACCCCATTTTGCTTTTAAGACGTTTTTTTTCTTATTCCCTTCCCCTAAATTACTTTTGTCAAAATTCTTTTTGTTTTTTCCAAAGTCAGTTTGGATGCCACCTCTGATTGTCTTTGCTGATGGCCCCCAAAGGGGCATGCCCTCTGAATTCTTTTTTTTTTTAAAATATAATTTTCATGAGCTCTTTTTTAAAAAGATTTTATTAATTAATTAATTTATTTATTTATTTATTTATAGAGAATGAAAGAGAAGGAGAAAGAGAGGGAGAGAAACATCAACGTGTGGTTGTCCCTCATATGTTCCCAACTGGGGACCTGGCCCGCAACCCAGCCATGTGCCCTGACTGGGAAATGAACCAGTGACCCTTTGGCCAGCACTCAATCCACTCAATCCACTGAGCTACACCAGCCAGGGCGCCCTCTGAATTCTTCAACTTAAGCGTTCTTTTTTTTTTATGGCACAATATTCTACTAGTTATTTTTCTAATTATCCAAACACTACCAAATTACACCTTGAGTGCAAGGGACATTATATGTATGTCCCTGCAGGGCACAGCCCAGCACAGCACTGAGTACATTAATAGGGGCTCAGAAAATGTTCATGTGTATTTATTTGAACTGGTTCGTTTTCAGCTAGTACCACTACTTACAGAAATATTCAATTTATTAATACTTTATTTAATAATTATATAAAGTTGCTTTATCAATTTTACATAAATTTGTCTGACACTATAAGAACATCTCCCAATGCTTGTATTTCAGAATTTAACACTTATTTAATTAATAAGTGTATTTTTCTTGTTCATGCCTCTTACTGTGTTTTCAGCTACAGGGTTATGTATTTTTTTTTAACTTCAGAGATTCTTCTTTTTTTAATCATTTTATTTTTTTCTATATTAGTTCCAGTTTAGATTTCTGAGGTTCATGGCCTCAGAAAGAAATACATGACTTATTCTATTGAGAATATGCTTTTTTTTTTTTTTTTTAGAGCTTTGGTCTATGATAAGAATAGCTTGAACATCATCTTTACCTAAACTGACCAGACCTGAAACTCATTTCCCACTTACCTGTTCAAAGAACCCTGAAAGATCTTATGGTGCGTCCCCTCTCATTGGGCATTTTCCTGGTAAAAAATGTTTAGTGCTGTTTAGAAATATGGCCCTATCCCTAGCCAGGCTGTCACTCAGATTAGTTCTGAAGATGTTAAATTCGGATCCATCACTGAAGGACCACTCTGTTTATACTTCTCCTTCTACAGAAATGGTTGTTTATTCCTACTTTGTTTTTTGGTCCTAATCCAGTTCTCTGTCCAAAATAAACATTCTACTGGCTTCATGCCGTTTTATCCCCATAAAAACAAGTGACCACATAGATACCTGTGTACTGATGCAGTTCACATGGTCAAGACCTGAATGGCAGATGAGATTCAGATGAATACAGGGACACTTGTTTTGGTTTCTTATAGCCATCGTTTGAGAAAACAACCTAAGTTTGCTAGTGTATAAATTACATACTGTTACAGCTTCAAGGGACTACCAGAACTTTTTTTCCCTATTTAAATTTTGTGGTTATCAGTTTTGAATTACGTGGACCAACTAGAGCTTGAAAATATTTATTTTACCCATAAATTGTGGCTGTCCTCAAATGGCAATGAGAGTTGGTGGTGATTTTTATTTTCCAAAGAACACAGCTTAGTTTGGGAAGAGCTGTGACAGTCACCCCTGCAACCTTTATTCTGTGATATTCTTGCTCCCTGTTTCCTAAAAATGTAGTGACAAATTAACCAGACTCCAAGGTATTGTGATTTTGATCTCCCGGGATTTCCCTCTGATGACTGTGATTTCCTCTTTTTCTTTTCTTTTTTTTAAGGTTTCATTTATTTATTTTTAGAGAGAGGGGAAAAGAGGGAAAAAGAGATGGAGAGAAACATTGATGCGAGAAACACCAGTTGTTTGCCTCTTGGCATACGCCTCAATTGGGGACTGAACCTGCTACCCAGGCCTGTGCCTTGACTGGGAATCAAACTGGTGGCCTTTTGCTTTGCAGCAGAGGGTCCAACCAGCTGAGCCACATTGGTCAGGGCTCTGTGATTTCCTCTTCATGGTGCTCTCTCTATTTTTAATTTGTCACTTTAATTGACTTAGATGAGATAATTTCTTAGTGGGGTGGGGAGAGGAAACACAAGGGGGAGAGATTATTTTCTGAGTCTTGTTTTTTTAAGGTCCTAAGGTTTCTTTTAGTCCCCAAGTCTGTGATTTGAATTTCACATTTGAGACAGAAGCACCTGTGACTCCAGGTGGCTGCTGCCATCTCTCAGTAGTCCAGGAGAGAGGGACTTGGAGGATCTCACACTTAAGATGTTGTTGAGAAAGTTAGGAATATTCCCCATACCCCACGGGGCCAGAAGCCCTCTTAATTGAATCACTTCTTTTCCTTAGCAAAGACAAAGATTTGTTTAGCCTATGAAATATAGTTGGTGACTTCAAAGTAGAAACAAGCCATGCTGTAGGTTTAGGATGCTGAAATTAGGAGTTACATGTAATACAAACCAATTTTCCCAAGGTTTTCTTTTCTATAAATTATGGTGAGAGGTGCATATTGGTTAAATGTGCTCTTGTGTGTTAAAGAGAGGTATTTCAGAGAAAGTATAATTTATGAGATAGACTTAGCTATAATAACTTGCACTTACATGGGTTATATTTTCCAAAACAGTTTTGTTTATTTTAAAGACTAGCAAACAGGCTCACTGGCCAGGGTCACAGAAATAGTTGTCCGTATGGGTAGGGGCAGATCTAAAACAGAGACCTCTTGACTCCTGCACTGGGCCTCGGCCAATTTTTAGTCCTGTGAGGGTGGCAAGTTACCTTGTTTTGCCCTTGTTAAAAGCTGTTAGGAATTTATAGCTACGGTGCATTTGTTTATTTTTAATGTTCACAAATCTGCATTCTCTTGTGTAATGTTGAAACTTTGTTGTTTTCATTAGATCTTTCCCTTTTCTGATATTGCGGTGCTCAGAACTCTACATGTAGTTCGTCAAAGTCGCCTCCAGACTCCTTCATGTGGCTGACCCCATCTCATTTCCTTCTGCTCTCCCCCTCCCAGTCCTTACTTACACCAGTCAAAGTGAACTCTTCTTAGTTCCTCAAACAATTTTGAGCTTTCCCTTTGCAAAGACTTCTTTGCCTGGAAATCGCCTCCTCCCTTCCGCCTTTATTTAACCTGCTGACTCCTACCTAGGGTGGTGGTTTGGAGTGGGCGTGGGCTCTGGAGCCAGACTTCAGGTTTCCAATCCTGACACCACTGCTTAATAGCTGCATGATCTGTAAGATGGACGAGCTGCTGTGTGCTGTGCAGCTGTCTTCTTGGTACATGGGGAATAATAGTCACCACTTCCTGGTGTGGGTTATGGGATTTAAATGGGTTTGTTCTTGCAAAGTTAGAACAGTGCCTAATACTCGCTAAGGGCTCTGATAGCTGGAAACCTTTGCCGATAGTGGCACCCACCCCCAGCCCGCCCCCACTAGATAACCCTGCTGTTTCTCATACTCATCATTGCACTTACTAGCACTCTATCCTGCTGCATCTTAATGGCCTCTGCATGATTCTACCCCTGCATTGCATGGACGGGGAGGGCAGTGCCATGTCTGTATTTTTCATTTTGAGATACAGCACTTGGCACCTGTAGGGACTTGGGAAATGTTTGAATAAATGAATACGCAAAGGAACTGTTAGCTCACGTTGTGAGCTTAATGTCTTTGACCTCAGCTTTCCTTTCCTTTTGTGAAGATCATCTTAGTTTTTGGGGGGCAGGGGTTGATGGAAGTAATTTTAGGAGAAAGATCATCTAGTTCAGCCTGGGTTTCTTTATGGAAGCTTTTGGCATTATAACACACGATTAGTGTAAAAGAGGTTGTACATATGGATAGGCCTCTTGAAACAGGGCTGTGTTCTTTAAGAAAAGGCTAAAGTGGGTTCCACAAACAGGCTAGACTCCGAGGAACATGGGGTCGATGTTGACCACAGTCTGGGTTCAACCGTGCAACTGTCCCAGCCTCCCTGCCCCGGCTCTCCAAACACATGCTCACAGGATTTCCCGGCATTCAGCTTTTGTTGGCAGTCAGGTGTGCTCTGGCCATATGTAGAGGTCAAAGCCACTTGACTTCTTCCCCTTGCATGCTCTATCCTTAGTCAAGAATCAAAACAAAGTAAAAGGAAAGGTTTGTGCAACAACAGAACAGTTTGTGGTTGAAAGTAATGAGAATTTTTTTCCCTACTCTAGGGGTGGTGGTGATTTGGTGTAGTCCTGGCATTACTGGAGTGGTGGGGATAATCTAGATGAAAAGAATGCCTGTTTTAAGGGGAAGGAGGAAAGAGGATGGGGTTTGCTCTGTTGCTGTGATTTCTTTGTTTAAAGCCATTAACAATTTGGAGCACTGGAAGAATGAGACTGGCAGCTGATTCCCTGAGAACCTATCGGATTGTGGGGGGTAGGGGGGGCAGCAGTGAGAAGCTAAGACCAAACAACTCAAACGGGACTTTCACAGCAGTATCATTTTAAAAACAAGCTCCATTTCTTTTTTTTTAAGATTTTATTTATTTATATTTAGAGGGGAAGGCAAGGAGACAGGGAGAGAAATATCAATGTATGGCTGCCTCTCATGAGTCCCCTGCTGGGAACTGGACTGCAACCTCGGCATGTGCCCTGACTGGGAATCGAACCGTGGTTGTTTGGTTCCCAGGACTATGCTCAATCCACTGAGCTACACCAGCTAGGGCACAAGCTCCATTTCTTGAGCTTGCTCCTGGCTTCCTACATCTGGTCAGCCCCAATAGAAAATTGGAAATAATAGAATGTAGTGAGCACCGACCATGTACAGGCACTGTTCTAGGCCCTTTCTCCATAGAGGCAATGTATATCTACGTTCGGTATTTATGGTTCATTTACGTTTTAAAATTTAATTTAAATTAAGTTTTCTTTTTAAGGAAAGCAAGTCAGGATGTGTAGTAATTAAGAGTATATGTGTATATGTATTGGATTTGAATCCCACCTCTTTTTCACTAACCCTGTAATTTTGGGCAAATTACTTTCCATCTCAGATTTCACTGAAACAGAGTCCCTATTAGACGAGATAGTGAGAGCAAAGTGCTGTGCTAAACTCGTAGTAAGCTGCTGAATTGTTAGCTGAGTAAGCCATGAGCCATTTGTTATGCTGTCTTCTGTGGGGTGTGATCTTTGATTGTGACTAGTGTCTAGGGAAACTTGTGGAAAAAATTTCAGAGTATTTCTTCTCTGGCCCCGACTGGGAAGTTAGGTGCATTGAGCAGAGCTTCTGACAGGGTTGCCGCTGTCTGCCAGTGCAGGGCGAGAACAGTCTCGCTCTGCCCAGGCTTACCAGGTCTTTCCCAATTTGCAGTCACACCTCGTCACTGGTCCTTTACTTCTTTGCAGAATCAGACAAAACTGAAGCAGTGTGTTTCTCCAGGTGGTGGTGGCTCACTGAACTACTCTGTTTTCCAGAGCAAGGGGAGACTACGTTGCATTCATGGGGTCTCAGCTACTTCAGATTACTCTTCTTTAAGCTATACTTTTCTTCCACTTGGTCCTTGAGCAGTCTCTGCTCTTCTTCTCCCTTACCCTCAGAGCCTCTGAAGTACAGCGGGATTGTGTGTGTGTGTGTGTATGTGTGTGTGTGTGTGTGTGTGTAAAATAGCAGGTTCTGATCACTTGGAAAGCATTTCTTATAGCTAAGATGTTTAAACTGTTACTATGTTATGAAGAACAGTTAGGTCATTTATTTATTAGAAGAATGGCTGTAATATAGGTTAACCTGGATGGCCAGGTACTCTGACCTTCTTTTACGTTTCTGAAAAGTGCTCTGAACACTCAAAGTAGACCTATGAATGAACCTATAGGACCTCATACAATACATCTTCATTCAGGAGCTTTCACTTCACATCTTCCATAGTCCAGTTACAACGGACTGGTAGAATACAAGAATTAATAAGCTACATCCCTGCCCTTGAGCAGTTTGCTTGGTGAAAGTTTAGTCCATACTGCTCGGTCGTAACAGGTAGTGGGTGGGGGCTAACAGTGTATCGAAGTGTAGAGGGAAGGAAGACTTACAGGAGTGCTCCATAAGCATTTGTTGAATGACATAAGGCTCCGAATTTGGTGGATTTCTTTATTTTTTTCACCTTATACCTTCTTAGGTTTCTATCTTTCCATTTGGAGAGTTAGATGCTAAATATGTGTATGTTAAGTCATTTTGATATTTGAGCTCATAATTTTAAAATTCTTGTCTTTCCATTTTATCTGCAGATGATTGTCTAAAAATAAAGACTAGGTTATCATGATTAGAATTTATTTACTAGTTTTCTGAAAACCTAACTCAGTGGAATGGACAGGGTTGAGGGTGGGAGGCGGGTGGAGGAGGGGCAGCAATAGATGAAAAGGTGGAGTTTTCTGACAGGAGTTTGTGGTTTTTCCATAAATACTCTCAGGCAGCATTGCTTCCAGTCCCTTCTTACACAGTTTCCACACATACCCTAGGCTTTAGATGCTCCTTCTGCATTGAGAGCCCTTAGGAGTTTTCAACGATGATCTGTTTGTGGTGCTAAGAATTTTACAAGTTACAACTGGCCACTGTTAAAACGCAGGAAATTCTCTTATGGAGTGTCACAGTTTTCCATAGGCTTATGGAGCATGATGCTGCCCTCCTCTGTGGACTGTCAGTGACGACCCAGTGTGTTTCATTTCCCACACATTCTCTGCATTGTAGAGAGTGCAAAATAAGGGTAAGAGGAATCAGGAATTTTGAGCTCGTTATGTGCCTCATATACAAGGGTTGAAAGTAGGTAAAAAGGTAGAGATGGTGAAGCAACTTCCGTAGAGCAGTGTCCAGCAGGTGAGGGACAGTGAGACCCAGAGATCAGGGTCTATCTAGTCTTTTTCTTAGATCAGAAGAAGCAGAGCTCTTTCCTATGGAAGGAGGCAAAGTGAATGTGGGTAAGGTCCTGGTTAACAAACATTTATCGAGTGCCTTGTGTACGCCAGGCACTGTGCTAATTTCTGGGAACAAATGGAGGACTAAGGTACCTGCTTTCAGGGGCCTTATAGTTTAGTGGAGGAAATGGTCACCAAAAGCCATATCAGGTACTAAGTACAGCCCTTCCTCCTCATTCGCGGATTCCATGTTTGCAAATTCATCTACTCACTAAAATGTGTTTATAACCCCAAAGTCGATGCTTGCGATGCTTTCATGGTCATTCGGGCAAAGGGACAGATGGGCAGAAGATTGAAGTCACGTGATGGGCACATTCCCTGCCGAGGTCAGACAAGGTAGCACTCTGTCTTCTTATACTGTGCACAGAGTCCTTTTCACAGTCTAGTCAGTAAACAACTTTTTTTGCATTTTTGTTCTTTTCTCGGTGTTTTTGATATTTAAAATGGTGCTGCATAGTGCTGCAAGCATAGTGCTGAAGTGCTGTCTAGTGTTCCCAAGGCAAGAAGGCTGTGATGTCCCTTACAGAGAAAATATGTGTTAGATAAGCTTCATTTGGGCATGAGTTACAGTGTTGTTGGCTGTGATTTCAGTCTCTTGAAGCAGCAATCAATGTATATTAAATAAAGTGTCCTTAAACAGAAACACACATAAAACATGGGTAAATATAAACCAGTTGATGAAAATGTTGTAGCCAGAGGCTTGCAGGAACCCAATTCTGTATTTCCCCTAATAGCACTGGTGCTTTATTTACCTATTCAGTTTTCTGAGACTTTGTAGAATGTCAGTCCTGTGAATAACGAGAATCACTCATGCAGCCCTCAGCTGCCTTAGAATGGAGAAGGTAAACAGCTGGTCCTAGAATGAGTTCCGAGGGCCTTCCCAACTGAACGACTGATATGGTGGGAAATCAAAGGCATGATTTTGTAGAGCTTGAAGGATAACGAAGTAAAGCCAGGATGGGTTTGCCACTGACAGGTTATGTGAAGGCAGAGGTCAGGCTTGGAGGGAACAGGTAAGTGTAAGGATAGGAGGTTGTAGTCCAAGTCGGACTGGAAAACGGCGGGGGTGGGGTGGTGGAAATGAAGGCTGTGCAGGAAGAGCGAACGGCACATTATTGGTTGTTGGATCGACCATTCACGGGAACACTGGGCTCAGCAGGACAATGTAGTGATAGATCGAAGGGCCCAGAGAGCTAACAAAGGCAAGTTCAGTGCCCACTGAGTCTAGCTGTGTGCATGTTTCTAGAGATTCTAAGAGCCCTGAGACACGATCCAAGGAATCTTAAAAGTCGAGGTGTAAAGTGGGTGGGTATAAAGAGGCCTGAGCAAAGTATCAAATTACAAGTGGCAAGGTTCTTACTGCATAGGACACAATGTACTTTTTTGGTGTACACCCTCTTTGTACCATGGGAGGACACGGAGGAAGAGTCAACAAGATTGTTTATTGATTAAAGTCAGGGACAGGAGGGGAGGAGAGGAGTGAATGGTCAACAGTTGCTCCCAAGTGTTGACTAATTGTCATGAGATGCTTTTTCTTCTACAGAGTGCTAGATTGATGTTACACTTCCAGAATTTCTGGTATGTCTTGGTGCCTGTAATTCTTCAATTTTCAGTTCCCTTGTCATGTGATTTTCATTATTATGTCATTCGAGATTGGTTAATGTGCATACTTATGGTTTGATAAATAGAGGTAATGATTCCTCTCAGTTCTGTTTGAATGGGGGTTGGGGAGATAGTCAGCTTCCCCTTGGCGCACTTAAAGGTTTCAGTCAAACCTTTGCACACTCGTGATTCTAGCCTTTCAAACGTTTCCACTGGCCACTGGATTAGGCTTTGTGTCTTTTCTCATTAATTGTCGCAGTGGGGTTTGGAAATGATGGAGAGGCAAATCGTACATGTGCACTACCACTGTGGTTCTTTTTAAGAGTGTTCTAGAGCCGTGCTGCCCAGCTCGGCGGCCGCTAGCTCTGTGCGGCTGGTGAGCACCTAGAACATGGCTGGTCTGAACTGAGATGTTCTCTGAGTGTCAGATTCACACTGGGTTTTAAAGACAGTACGAAATAATTTTTATAGTAGTTACATGTTGATAAAAGATTTTATATATGTTCAGTTAAATGAATTGTTAAAACTCCTTTTGCCTGTTTCTTTTTGCTTCTTTAAAAATGAGTTCTAGAAAATTTTAAATTATATATGAATGCATATCGCTCACAGTATATTTCTGTTGGACAGTTCAGTTGTTCCCTTTGAGTTTCCAGAGACTACTTTGAAAACGACTGTTAGTTGGCACTACTTCTAAAACCCAGAGTGCAGGGCCCGCCTGTGTTTGTCATGCTGTTGAAGTTGCTAGTGTACCTGAAGGCAGCTCTTCTAAACAAACGGATACTGTCTTGAACAGTAAAATTTGTTTCTGCTAAGAGAACTTTTCCCTAAGAAGTTTGCTCTTTTTCTTTGGAAATCCTTCCAAAGTAATAAAGGTAGTAAATAAAATAAAGTCAACAGTCATCATGGTTCTACTGGATGGAATATAACCGAATCTCTTTAAGAATGGATATCAAGGTTGGAATTAGCTTGTGTTTTGGACTAATCAAACACTATATTTAAATGTGTAATTATTTTTCAAAGGAGCATTTGAATCTGTGTCACTAAGGCATAATGAGGTATTGTTGTCCCTGCAAGAGAGACTATTTCCAGAATTTAGCTGAACAGCTATTTGTGAGATAGCCTTAGTAAATACGAGAGAAAAGAGATTACTTCAACTTAAGAGTCATTTGCTAAGTGCTTTCACTAGCTTTAGCCACACAAGCAAAACACAAAAGTAGTTTAAAAAATTAAAGTGGTGTCCATGACCTCAAGAAGTTCATGATCTGGCATAGAAGTTTGTTGGGGACATTCTGATATTCTGATATATGTCATGAAGTTAGAGGAGAGAGTGATACCTTACAATAGTAGCTAAATCTGAAAATTACTTGTTATGAATATGCAGGTTCAAGGTTACTGTGAATCAACACGGCTCCCACTCGTGTTCTTTTATGGGAATTGTGTATGACCTGAAGCCCTCCTTCCCTGCACTGTGACTGTCACAGTGTGTAAGGCATGGGGACTGGTGTTTAAGGTGGAGCCAAGGGGGAAAGTTGAACCATGGCCGTTGGGGAGATTCTGAGCTATAAGAAACAAATAGAGAATCCTTCAGAGACATTGCATATAGAGAGTCCATTCTAGATGTTGAAATATCTTAGGAAAAGGGTCACGGTGGGGAGTTTTTACGGGTTCAGTGGTCCTTGGTTTGAGTCCTGAAATAAGAGGATTTGACTTGGAGAGTTAAATGAAGGGTATTTTAAGAGGGGAAACTGTTGTGATTGAAGCTAAACAGGAGGTGGAACAGGAATTTATCAGTGCAAGAACCAGTGCCTTCTGTTTATGTGAAAGCTAATTATTTTGTAGATATTATTTTCTAGCTGTTGCACTAATTTGTTCTAGAGTTTATTGTTGGCAAGGTACTTTACAATCCATTTATTTTAGAGGGCTTAATTGCCTGGAGCTTCCAGAGAATTAGCATTATTTCAGGGTGGGGGCTAAGGAGGTGGCTGACTTTCCTAGATAAAATTGTTATCTGCCAGATGTCATTGTGGCCAGAGTTATTTATCTTGGCTTCATGTTGTGTAAACACAATGCCATCAACTATGAGCTGAGCAACTCAAAGGACAGTGAGTACTTTTGAATGTGTGCATTTAAAAAAAATACACATCAGCCTGGCTGGTGTGGCTCAGTGGATTGAGTGAGGGCTGTGAACCAAAAGGTCGCTGGTTTGATTCCCAGTCAGGTCGCTGGTTTGATTCCCATGCCTGGGTTGTGTGCCCTATGTGAGAGGCAACAATGCATTGATGTTTCTCTCCCTTTCTCCTTTTCTTCCCCTCTCTCTAAAAAAATAAATAAAATTGTTTAAAAAAAACACATCACATTTGTCTAAAGCTGTACAGTTTTTTTCAGAGGGACTTCCATATGCTCACATTGAACATTTTAACATCCCTCTAGGAGAGGTGGAGTAAGTAGCATCATCATTGAGTGAGTATCATCATCATCCATTTAGTTGCAGCTGAGGAAATAGACTCAGTGTCTTTCCCCAGAGGCATGTGGCTAGTGAATGACTGGGCCAGAATAGAGGTCTTACCTTCGAATCCAGTGTTCTTTTCCCTTGTATGACACCCTCTCTCAGCAAGGACGCTGCTGATGGGTGACTGCTTGTCTGATTGCTCCTGAGTTCCTAGTACTCAGCCTTGTCATGAGGAACTGACTCAGAGAAATGAGAGTCTGCTGATTCAGAGCTGAATGTCCCTTTCCCAGCCTCTCATTTCCCAGCTTTCTCTTTTCATAAATTGATTTCTATCCACTCCCTAAGCTACAGAAGTAGCTTAGACTTCTTAAAGCACTTTATTTTTATTTTTTATCCTTACTCGAGGACATTTTTTTTTACTACTTTTACCGAGAGAGGAAGGGGGAGAAGAAGGGAGAGACAGAGAAAGAAACATAAATTCAAGAGAGACGTGTCAGTTGGTTGCCTTCTGTACATGCCTGGACCAGGGATCATATGTGCCCTGACTGGGAATCGAACCCAAAACCTTTCGGTTATGGGACGCTGTTCCAACCAACAAAGCCACACCGGCCAGGATTTCTGCAAACACTTTAAGGGTCTTTTTCAATTTGACAATGGTAGACAGTATTACATGAGGAGCTTTTAATTTTAGCTATATTGTGCCTGTCAAACCAAAACTAAAGAACAGGAGAGGAGTATCTTCTGTCATCACTAACCTATCTCTTAATCTAACCTGTACAGAGATTTCCTTGAATAACTCTCATATCTTTATTCTGCTCTCTACATTGCCTTTTCCTTTGACTGGATTTGGAGCAGGCCACGAATGAGTGTGATTGCAAGAGTCCTGGCAAAATCCAGAGCTTGGACCAGGGTGGGCAGCAGTGGAAGTGTGATGGAGCTGGCCGTTATCTCAACGGGCAGGGGTCAAGAGGCAGCCAAGAGCGCCCTGCACTCCAGATGAAACTTCCTCCCAGCTTCTGTATCACTAGTGGTGAGCAAAGGAGGGGCCCTTAGCACTTTGGGTACTTCTGGTAAGAGCCTCCCCCTCCTCTCCTACCTTCCTAACATTGACACTCTGTCACATCATCACCACATCTGCCTGGACACTGTCAGCCCACTAATTTCATTGTTCTGTATCATCAGCATTGTGAACAGGGCCTGGTGCATCAAATATTCAAAAGAGTAAGTGAAGCCCTAAGTCTTTAAGTAGCATGTTTTGAAGACGGGTTTGTAAATTATTCTGAAAAACCAGTGAAGTATCTTTATAAATTGTAGAAGACCATGAAATGCTTTTTATTATGTTGGCTTATTTAATTACTGCACAGATTAATAAATGACTCCCAGTAGTTCCCAAATTATCCCAATGGCTATAATAGTTACAATAATAGTCATTGTTTGTGTAAATAGTCATTTACAGTAATTTGATTAAATTATTTATTACTCTGTGAGATAGTTGTATTCCTATGTTAAAAATTTTAGAAAATCATAAATGCTTAAACATTATGTTTCTAAAACTCTTATACATGTAAGAGAGAGTGAGAGAGAAAGTCTTCTGACAGCAAAACTCTTCTCCAGGAAGACTCAGAGACCAGTGGAGTGTGGGACACAGGTGTATAGTTTACCTGAGTGGAAAAAGGTAAGTGAGAAGGTGCAGAGCAATGAGTAGGCTTATTGCAGAGGGTCTCAGTGCTCAGCTAAGGGAGCTGAAGCTTCAGCTGACTTGGGATTGGGAGCTGCGGTGTCTGGATACCGACAGCACTTTAGTATGTGACTTTGCCTGTGTAGCTCTGCACTGCGCTTTGGGTGATCCAGGCTGCATCTGTCTCAAAGCATCAACAGAAATGTTTAATTATGTTACAGCTCTACATCCAAATGGAAGGGAGCTGGAGATAGCTGAGAGTTCCTCAGTAGGTATTTTCTGAAACATGCTTCTCATGAATTACACAGTTTTGCTAAGAATAATGATAGCTGTGATGGGGAGAGTCGAAGCACCGAAAACTGGCAATGCTGCAGCCATTTCCGGTCCAGTGGGGTAGAGTGACCAAGTGCGTCCAATAGAATTTCTGTAGTGGCTCTTCAAGGCAGCCTCCACTTTACTTTGTAACTGTGTGCTCCGATCACATGCTTTAGGGAACGAGAGACCTGTGAATGATTCCAGGGGTGATAGCCCCAGCCCAGTAGCTCAGCTTCCAGCTTCTTAAGCAGATCTGGATTGCTGATTCCTTCCCTAAGGTCCAAATGCCAGTGACAGCCTGACTTGAAATCAGAGTTCAACTTTAAAAGTTGTGTAATATTTTGTCACTAATATGTTTCTGAGTTTAGGAAATCTTGAAAATAATGGTGTGGTGGTTATGAATTTCAGTGAGACATGGGGATGGGCTGTAGAACTTGTGCACAGAGAAAAAGTACTGTAGGCTGAGGTCTGATATTGGACCTTAAAAAAAATGAGGAAAGTCTTTTTAATCTAAATTGCTGGCTATCTAGCTGATTCCAGAAAGGGCGGATCATTCTACTGAGACAAAAAGATAAGCAGTGCCCCTTCTTGTAAGCGGAGAGTTACACTGGAGAGCCTCACAGACCTTGACTTAGCAGGCCTGGCCTGGCTGCTGCTTTTCCTTGTTAAACGTTAGGTATGCAATAGTTACAGCTATACTTTTATTGTAACTCTCCTTCTGAGGGCCCCTGTTTCATTTATTAAGTTGGGGATTTCATGGAGTCCCCTCTTTCTTTTTCTTATCTCCCATGTCAGCATGTTAGTACTTGGTTAGATAACCTTTGAAGAGCACTTTTTCTTTCTTTCTTTTTTTTTAAAGATTTTATTTATTTTTAGAGAGAGAGACATGAATGTGCAAGAGAAACATCAGTTGGTTACCTCTTGCACGCCCCCAACTGGGGACCTGGCCTGCAACGCAGGCATGTGCCCTGACTGGGAATCAAACTGGTAACCTTTTGGTTTGCAGTCTGGTACTCAGTCCACTGAGGGACACCAGCCAACGCTGAATAGCAGCACTTTTTCAATAAAAGTGTAACGTGTGTAGCTTAAAAATCCTTTCACTGGTATGTGTTTTGTATTGCTGCTAGGTACTAAAGTAAGTCTCCAAATAAAGGAAAATTGGGGAGTTTTGATTTTAGTTAGATGTTTTTTAAAAAGTATATAGTTGTAGGTATATACTTTTGCCGGCTTATATAAATATTAATAATAGCAATTACATTGAAGGAAAAATAGTGTGACTAGAATTGCACTCTTAGAGTGGGAGAGCTTTTCTTTTCTGCTGTATGAAATTGTTTTGACTCTAACAATTTCCTTAAATAAAGCTTACAGAATTGTTACAGAATAAAGAAATCCAGTGAGCATTCATTACTGGTATGGCAGCAAGAACTTAAAAGCAAGTAGTCTCAGCCCTTGTTTGTAAATAATACATACCTACTGTTCAAAAAATGGAAAATAGAAAAGAGTAAAAGGACGAGCATTCCTTTTCCCATGTTGGATTTTTAAAAAGTACACTTGTTACCAAAGTGCATATAAAATACTGTACCCTGTTCTTTTTATTTCACTTTATAACACAAGAATTTTTCTGTGTTTCCCAGATTTCATGAAGACATGGCACTCATTCATTCATTCTTTCAGGTACTGAGTACCCCTTTTGTGCTGGGTGCTAACGGCTGTTTTCTTCAAAGTAAAGTCCTATGGTAGTGGAAAATAATCTGGATTATAATTAGGAACTGCTAGATTATCCTGAATTTTTATGTAACTTTTACCTGAATGTGAAAGCCAGGTTACTCCCAGGTAGTTCTTCATTTGAAGTCAAAGCAGTAGTACTGGTTGATTTTATTACATATTTAAGCTAGATTGTTATGAATCAAAAAATCACTGCGTGGGAGTTTGTCCCTTAGCTGCAGTGCTGGGCTGGGCAGGGTCAAGGGAAGAGGGTAGAGCAGGCATCCTGTCTGGTGGCTGCCGTGCCTGGTTCCCGCACAGGGGCTGTTTACCAGAGAGCAGGACCAGGTTCATGGTATCATGTCCAACAAGAGACTTCGTCACCCATAGTACTCGCAACTGGGGCCCTGTCCTCACAGAGGACTGAATGAGTGAGAATCTAAACATTGTAAGTGGCCCAGGGTTTGAGGTATAAGAGAATTTGACTTAGTTTATCAGTCAGCGATATTCACCACCTCCTCTTTAACCTCTTCCCAAATCAGTCTTCAGATGGGCAGATACTGATGAGCCCCTCCCAGCAGAGCAGAGTGAGGGTGGGAGGCGGGTTCAGGCATGAGCAGGATGCCTGGACCCATGTCCTGGCTCAGCTGTTGATAAATGACATTGTTTGGACTAGTTCCCTAACCTTTCTGTGCTCTGTCCTCCTCATTTGTTGAAAGAAGGTATTCGTGCTGCCAACTTCCAGTGAGTTAAGTGAAACACTGTTAGAACAATGCCTGCCATGAAGAATAAACACTTGATAAATCTAGCTAGTTATTTTCTACTTTGTATGCCTGAGTTTGCACCTATTGCCAAATTTCCCGAGTGCCGAGCTTGTCGGATAAGTTCAGATGGCATGAGGGCGGGCGTGTTGTTTTCTCATTGCACAGTGAGATGGTGTCGTGAGGCTGGGATGCTGTTTAGGTATGTGGAGCTCTTCACGAGTCTGAAACAGCGAGGTATTGACAGACTTCGTCATAATCCTGGATCTGCCTCGGAAGCTTGTTCCCCTAAATCACCCTGCTTCCAGAAAGCCTTCTCATCCCTTTGCCTTCATCCATTCACTGCAGCCTAGCAAGAGCACCTTTTTAAAAACCTTTGTATTGAACTATAATACATGGACAGAAAAGTATGCATGTTCTGCTTGCCGTGAGGTCATGGCGCTAGCGCCCAGATCAAGAAACAGTAGTTTACCAGCATCCTGTTTGTGTGTCCCACTGGGGATTACGCTTTGAAAAGCACTGCTAGAAAGATGTACGATCAGTTGGTCATGGGTATATGGTAAGGCATTATGGAAGAAGGAAATTACAGTAGTCCCCCCTTATTGATGGTTTTGCCTTCCATGGTTTCAGTTACCTTGGTGAGTGGCAGTCTGAATATACCCAAAGGAAAATTCCAGAAACAATCAATAACTAAGTTTTAAATTACACTCTGTTCTGAGTAGTGTAACGAAATCTTGCACTGTTCCGCTCCATGCCACATGGGCTGTGAGTCACCCCTTTGTCTGGCGTCTCCACGCTGTAGATGCTCCCTGACTGTTAGTCACTCAGTAGCCGTCCCAGTTATGAGATCAACCTTTGCGTATGGCAGTGCCAGTGTTCAAGGAGCTCTTATTTTACTTAATATTGACCCACAGTGCAAGAGGTGGTGAGTGGTGCTGGCAGTTCGGATATGCCAAAGAGAAGCTGCAAAGTACTTCCTTGAAGTGGAAAGGTGAATGTTCTCAATTTAATAAGGAAAGAAAAAAACTCATGCTGAGGTTGGTAAAATCTATGGTAAGAATGAATCTTTTGGGAACTTGTGAAGAAGGAAAACTGAATTTGCGCTAGTTTTGCTGTTGTACCTCACACTACAAAAGTTACAGCCACGGTGGATGATAAACGCTTAGTTACGATGCAAAAGGCATTAAATTTGTAGGTGGAAGACATGATATTGTTATGGCTCCATGATCTTCCTTCTGCTGTGTCATCAGAAGGGCAGACATTTGCCTCACTTCATCTTACCATGAAGGCATTGTGTCTTTTCACATCATCACAAGAAGGAAGGTGAGTGCAGCACAATAAGATATTTTGATGCTCTGACCAGTGTGGCTCAGTTGGCTGGACATCATCCCACACAGTGAAAGGTCACTGGTTTGATTCCAGGTCGGGTCATATGCCTGGGTTGTGGGCCAGGCCCCTGGTTGGGGTACATGCAAAAGGCAACTGATTGATGTTTCTTTCCCTGTCTTTCTCCCTGCCTTCCCCTTTCTTTAATAAACAAACAGATAAAATATTCTTTAAAAGATATTGGGATACCACATTCACATAACTTTTATTACAATATACATTTATAATTATTATACTTCATTATTAGTTATTGTTAATCCCTACTGTGCCTAATTTATAAATTCAATTTTATCATAGGTATATGGGTACAGGAAAAACTAGTATATGTACGGTTTGGTATTATCCATGTGGGGGTTTTGAAACTTATTCCCTGTGGATAAGAAGTGACTACTATACCCCATTAAGAGAAACTGCCACGGCCTCTCCTTCATTTATTTTTCCTTTTTTTCATTAAGGTAATGTAAATAGGCAGAGAAATATTCTTTATGGAAAGATTCATTAGATAAGAATAATTACATTGGGCTTTTTAGAGAACAGTGTTAGGCTTTTGTCTTTTTCTTGCTTTAAACCCATCTCTTTGAGTTGTGGCTCTGAGTTAACTTTTCATTACCCACAGTGATCGCTGCTGTTTTTTGTTGTTGTTCATGTTTTTTTAAATCACCGAAGAGTGTGAAGTCCAGTGAATGCAAAATTGCATGAATACTTACCTTGAAATTTCCCTGATTTGAATTCTCTAGACTGTGATTTAGTCATTGGGATGGATTTTTCTCAGATGCCAAGTGTTTTGGATTGGAGTTGGGTCCCTGGAGCACTGCATTGGAAGGATTTGGGAGGAGCCTGGGCCCAACAGGAAACAGCGATCTTGGAGATCAGAGATCTTGGTCATGGGCAAAAGAGACTGGACTGGTGTGTTGAGTCCCAGATATTTGCCTTGCATTGTCTAAAATGATACTTAATGCTATTTCTTGACCCGTGACCTTAGCATTCTTCTCTAGGACCACAGAGTATCTGGGCTATGAGATTGGAAGCAGTACAAATGCAGCTTAAAAAGTGAAACCAGTACTCGCCCCTTCCTGCACCCTCCTCTGATTCTCACTTCCAGCGTTGGGCAAAGTTCACCTGGGTTGTGGAAGTGTCAGTGGCGGCGGCAGCAATTTCAGCTGACACACTGAACTGCAGGCGGAGTGGGGGAGTCCAGTCAGTGCGGCAGACAGACTTCCCTAAATGTGTAAGCACAGTTGAGCTGTGGGAAGGAAATAGAGAACTTCAGCATGAGTAGCGTTATGTAGAGGGCTGATGGCTAGTTTAATATGTATGTTACTTAATGTTTAAGAGAAGGGTATCCAGCATGCTAATGGCTAATGGTGTAAGTACCTATCTAAGAATATGAGTCCATTTTGGGAAAGAGAAGATTTGAGGAAAATGGAGATTGAGGTGGAGAAGGGAATTTGGTGCAGAAGGTCTAAACATACCTTTCTCTGAGCTACTCTGTAAGCTGCCCTGATAGCTCAGAAGATGGTTGCAATGATGTGATTATTACTCATTTTTTTATTTACTAAGAAAATTTAAAACTCCCATTTAAATATAAGTAAATTTGGAGCCATACAATGTACAACGGTTGTGGCTTTGATATATATCACTACTTTATGACATTTTATCATGTTTGGGTTATTAAAGGGAGGAACAGGGGAAATGGCATTTTTACTTTTTAAAAGTCTTAAAATATTTTCTATTCAGATAACATGAGTCACATCGATTAGAGTGAACATAGGTTGTTAAAACTTCTAAAGGAACTTTTGCTGTAGTTGTAGGGGAGGGAAAAGTTTCCCCTCATTTCTATGTATAGTTCTTTTGGTTGGTCCAATAAGTAAATTGGCATGAGACAGATTAACAGGAGGAAAGAACCAGATTTATTATGTATGTACATATTAAGGTTCTGTAAGAACATGGGGCTGAGGACAAATTAGGCAGTTGAGGTTATATGCCATCGGGAACAAAGAAGAGAGTGGTTTGGACTTCAAAGAGAAGGTAGTTAATTCACAGGTAGATGAGAAGCAGCAAAACACTGGGTAACAAATTCTTCTCAGCCTCCCAGAAACAATGGGACACTGAGGGGACTCTAATAGACTTTACTAGGTTTCTCCCTGTGTGCCACACTTAGTTCACAACATGTTAAAGTGAAGCTCCCTTCCTTTAAGCAGGGTATTCTGTCTGAATCCTTTCTTGAAAATAACCAGCTTAAAATAATTGGTATCTCAAAAAGGCTTGTATTGGGGTGGCAAATTCTTTTCCCCCTTGTAGTAAATGAGAGGAAGAGAAAATGTGTGTGTGTGTGTGCGCGTGTGCACGCACACACACAGGCATCATCTTGGTCAGAGTACATGCACAAAGAAGCACACTTTTTGTTGCAGTAGATTCAGGTCATAATTTTAATGTGAATATCCAGTGGCATTAAATGGGTCAAAAAGTTATATTGGGGATCTACCAGCGTAAGACCTGTCTGAGGTACAAAGATGAAGGTCAAGACCCAGTTTTGTACTCAAAGAATTTATGATCTAGTTAGGATCATAAGACATGGACAATACTCTTTTGCAAAGCAATTATGCATTGTGTTAAAAGTGTGACTTAAAAAAACTTGTGGAGGAATTCAAGAGAGAAGAAGATCTTTCAGCCTAAGAAGGCCTCTTGGGGAAGCTGGAATTATGACTGAGGAAGTGCTTCTTGAGAGCCTGGTTCCCAGGCCTGCAGCAAGGGCACCCTGGGAACTCAGAAGTGTAAATTCTCAGTCTCCACCCCAGATGTGCTGAATCATAAGCCCTGGGGCAGGCCTAGCAGTTCCTGTTTATCAGCACGTCAAAGTTTTAGCCTTGCTCTACCAAGGAAATGGTGGCTGTAAGGTGTGCTGAGTTTAGGGAGAAGCAGTGACTGGCACAGAGTAAGTGTTTAGTTGAAGACGGCTGACCGAGTGGAGGAAGCACACGGAGGGTTTAGGGTTTCCTGTGCGTTGGGTTTCTGTTTGAGGAAACTTGTTCCCCAGTGCAGTCTGATCTTGATGTCATCCAGATGTCTGTTGTGCCCATGTTATCATTTTCACCTCTTACTATCTTGATCATTTAGAATGTTTGCATCATCTGGATAGGGAATAGGATTTGTATTTTTAAAACAGTATTTGAAGTCTTTGGAAAATATAAAATTTATATCAGAATTCTTGAACAGCTTCATGACTAACTACTAGGTAAATGTATATACAGTCTACATATTTTAAAAGAGGGTTTCATATCCTTTCATCAAGTCCTAAATAAATATCTTTTAGAGACAGAAGTTTTAAAACAAAAATTTAGTTTTATACCTAAAAAGTAGGATATGTTCCTCTAGAATTTTCTTTATGTAGTTGATAAAATTCAGTTATTTTGGCATTTTTAAAGATCCCACCCCATTAACATTGCACTGTACTCTTGTTTTCTCCTGTACGTGAAGACGAGGTAAGCCCTAGCTGAATTGGAGATGCCGATCTCGGGCTTCACTTGGGTCAGGTGTTGTTAGGTGGGCCTGGTGGTGGTGAAAGGCTTTGCTTTTGGCCTTTGTGTGCCTTTGCGCACTGAGCCGCCTTAATACCGAACACAAAAAAGTCACAGTACTTGCAGGAGTGACCTCTGATCCTCTGTGAAAAACAGTTCAAGGGGGAAAAGCAGGACCCGTGGCTGTGCTGTGGCCATGCAGTTAAGGTTTAAGTTTAAAATGTGTTTTCTCTTTTCTGGGAAAATGAACTCATTTTGTCCTAATCTGGTTTTATGTTGGCACTGTGCATGTAGCATGTTCCACAGAGAAGTCTGGTCTCTGTTGCAGATGTGCTGTAATCTGTATTTCTTAGAGGAGGATATATTTAAGATCTTTTGGGGGTTTGTTAGAGAGGAACTTTAGGGTGACATACATAATAAAGTCTTAAGGTACCAATGAAGATTTCTGCCACGGTAGCATGAGATTTTTCTCATGCTTGCGAAGCAAAATACATGGCTACCATGTATGAAGATGCACTTAAAAATCTTCTGAAACTAAATACCCAGTCAAGGGTCGTCAGATATTAGGGGTCTGTTAATGTTTTCTTCAGCCACATTCAAGGATAAGGAAGAGGGAGGAATTGGGACAATCCTTTAGTTACTGTGTCAAGATTTGACCTGTATTATTAGGGACCTGTGCTTTATTTCTTCTAAAAGAAGAACTTTTTCCTTGAACTCACAGTGCTGTAGAAAAATCATATTGAATCTATAACATTATTCCTGTTTTACAGATGAAGAATGTCAATGTCAAAAGTAAAAACCGAGCTGCTTCCGTCCTTGCGTTCTGAGAGGTCAGGGTTCTCTCGGCTTGCACAACGCCTGGGCTTCAGGAATTCAGTGCGAGAGTGTGGAGGATTTATCGCTTCTCACTTATTATTCTTTTTCTCATGTGTATATGTATTAATGTAGCAGTTTGAAATGTGTATTTGATGTTAAGGCGAGGATGTGTCCCCACTCTCCTGCCCCCACATCATTTTCTATACGTTAAGCCCTACATTTGTCTGTTGTGCGCAGCTGTCTTTCTCACTTGCCATAGGCAGAATTTTGCAAGGTTGCAGAGTAAGACCTGTCAGCTGACACTTGCTCACATGAGAGCCATTAAAAGGGTGGTGTGGCCAATGTCAGAACAACCTTGCAGCTGAAGGCAAGCCACTGCGTTTGCTCAGAGCGGTGTGAATAGGTCTTGTGACCCATTACTTGACTACCACATAATTTCTAACAGAGGAGCTCAGATGGAGTGAGTCAGTACAAGCTGCTCAACCTGTTGAGTGCTTTTCTTTTGCCAACAGGAGCACAAGCTTAGGAACAAAAGTAGGAAGTGGGATTTGGACTTGTCTTGTTTATAATGGGTTTGCAGAGAGCATGTTTTATAACATGATGGATGCATCTGACTTCCTAAATCATCGGGTGGGCTTAATTTGCATAACAAGTGGATGTTCCTTTTTTTTTTCCTTAAGAAAAAAACTTTTGAAAGAGGAAATTCGTAGGCTGCTGCCAAGTAGCTTCTCTCAACCTACTGTATAGGGATTGCAATGATCATTTAGGGCAGCTGTCCACTGTGGAATATCCCTCAAACAACAAAGGCTCTTCTACACTTGTGTCCAAGTCCATGTTGACAGTCAGGATAAACCGGAAGAAGGTCAAACGGCTTAGGAGATGTGTGGCGGCACTGCAAAGACCCCAAACCGGCCCGAGGCCCCACAGAATTCAGCCAGTTGTGTGAGTGATGCTGTTTCTGGTGCTGGGAGGACTTACAAGACACTTTTATGCACAAAGATTCGAAAATGTGCCAGGGTAGGAAGGGGCACCGATCACATGGAACTGGACAACAGGTTTGAAATTTTAGTTCTTTTTCAAAATCTAAGTGAAATTTTTATTTAATTCACTGTGTACCAAGCAGATGAAGTTGTATTGATCTGAAAGCTGTTTTGTTCCAAGAGTGTTTCTCAGTAGGAGACCTGGGGTGGTTGCGGGTGTGCGGAAACAAGTTCTTTTCTTTGTACGCAAGAGGTAGGCATGGGCATTTTTCTTGTGACTATTTCTGTTGCCCATCTGCTTTTTTATTAACCTTTCATTACATCTGCCTGGAGCCAGCTTACATCCTTGTTCTGCGTTGCAGCTTGAACTGTACTGTTCTTAGTTCTTATCAAGGAAGAATCGCAGACCTGAAGTTCCACCACAGTTGGTACATGGGCACAAGAGTGGGAATTCTCCCCTCTTGTTCAAATGGCGTGTGGGTGGCTGTGCTTTTCCGGTGGGAGACATGGTGAGCCCATTCTTCCTCTTACAGGAAATCCTTTTCATGGGAAGGATGGTATTTTGATGAGCTACTTTAATTATAGCACTTATCTAAAAAGAATAACATATTTGCTATATTCTTTTAGGTTGAATATTTCACTCATTTTAGAAGAATTCATTGTTAGTAGCTCTTAATTTAAACATTCTTTGTAAAGAATTTTATTACCTATCAATGACAAGGAAAAAATCCTTTGAGAATTACATTTTGTTCCAAAATATTGTATAGAAAGATCGTAAAGAAAGCCATAAATCTATTTCTTGGTTGGTTGAAAATATAGTTTCAGGATATAGTTTCTGTCCTATAAAAATCTTTGTTTCTCCAGTGCAAATTTAACGAAGCGGCATACATTCCACTCCAGCGTAAGAACCCAGTGATTTGGAGAGTTTGGGAGAGGTGTGGAAATCATTTTATGGGTGTTGGGTCACATGCTGTCCACTCAATTAAAGAGACCCATTTGTAGAGGAAAAGGTAATGAATGATGTGGTACATTTAAAAAATGTACTTGAGTGTCTAGATAAGAGCTTCACTTTTACCCTCTCCATTTTTCTATTTCTTATCAAGAAAGGACAGCGGAGGGAGAGGAAAGCAAAGGATAGACATTCAGTGTGTCTGGGTCTTGGGCCATGTTCTGCTGTCAGTCCCCCAGTTCCTCTGCCCGTGACCCATGTAACATTGGGTCAGTTTCCTGGCTTTTGTGCGTCTCACTCTCAACTGTAGTTGTTCAGATTATTTAAAACATTCTTTCTTCCTCTGAGTGTCTAAGATGCAGCATCAGGACCTTCTGTATTCCCTGTTTTTGTTATTTGTACAATTCTAGATTCTCCAAATAGGTATTTGAGGGGGAGAGGGTGGCATCCACATAAGAATATGCAGGGCCATCCCAATTATTTAAAAAACTTACAAAGTTTTTGGTACGTACTTCTGCTGCTCACTTTCAGTGAACTTCCTATTCTTGGGTGGATTTTATTTTATTTCATTTAAAGATTTTATTTATTTATCTTTAGAGGGGAAGGGTTAGGGAGAGAAATATCAACATATGGTTGCCTCTCCTGCATCCCCTGCTGGGAGATGGCCGTCACCCCAGGCATGTGCCCTGACTGGGAATCGAACTGTGATCCTCTGGTTCGCAGGCCTGCGCTCAACCCACTGAGCTATACCAGTCAGGGCACTTTGGTGGATTTTAGTCATTCTCATTTAAACAACACTTTAAACTTAACAAAGTATGTTCATATACTATCTCCGTACCTTATTTGAACTTTTTTAGATTTACTTCTCTGATGCTTACATTGTTTTAGAATTCTGCTCAGTGATGACATACACTTGTCATTTAATTGGAATTCATCTCCAGTCAGACCAGTTGTCGGTGGTAGACCTCATCCACTTTCTCTTCCCCTTCCTGCAGTCTTGAAATCGTATTCTGTATTTGCAGTGTTGCGTTGGTTTCCTGCACTTCTTTACGACTTGGGCCAGTCTTGAGGGCAGATGAATTATTGACAGGAGCTGCATTGTGAGGCTCTGGCTCCAGAGTGCTCACGAGTTACCTGTTTGTCCAAGTCAGGTGGCCGTCAGGTAGGTGTGACTTCCACTCCTTTGATCTTAGGTATCTTAAATCAGTAGTCTTAGATGGTTGTCTTGGCACTAAGTATATTTTCAATCCACAGTTTGGAATCTCGTAGGTGGTAGGCTGACTTAAGCTGTACTCAAAAGCAGATTTTTGACTGCAGTGGGGTGAGCCTCCCTAGCTCTGCCTTGTTCAGAGGTTAACTGTAGTTTTTCTTCCCCTTTCCTAATGCTTTTCCAATTATTCAAAGGTGAAGATAAAGATTCCACAAATACAGTGGATTCAAATTGGTTGGATACCTAATAATTGGCCACAGTGTAAAACTGACACAGTTCAGTGCAGAAAGAAACATTTTTATCTTCCCAGTTATGGTTCATGTGGAATGAAACATTTCAGGAAAGAAGTTTGTCCTCTGTATCTTCACTTCCCTTCTCCTTAATCTCTAGAATGACAGATATGGGGGTTGAGTTCATTTCACAAAGTAACAATCAACAAAAACCTAAAGAATTTGATGAGGCATCTTAAATGGTGTGTCAATAAAATACTCCTTGCTAAAACTCAACTGAGATCTCATAACTGAAATCTGATGCTGGGTATATAGTACAGTCTTCAAATAATTGTTTCCCGTTTTCTTTCTTAAAGTATCAACGATAGCAAAGCTACTAACACCTGGTTTTTCAAACTTTCCCAGCAAATTAGATAAATACATAGGGCTGTGTATATGAGGAATGTGAGAGTACCAGCCCAGCTGATCTGTGACCGTTGTTCCTCTTACGGCAAGACAAAACCCGACAGGCTTGCCTTAGAGAAGTGTACCCTGAGCACACCGAAGAGGAACTGAAACAACACTTCAGAGTTAATTGTGCTTTAAGTTTCATATCTTGAAATTTGGATTCAGAAGAAATTCTTTGTACACCTTTGGACCACGAGAACGGAAGGAGCAGAAGAATTAGTGAATTAATTAATCCAATTTATCTACAATTTGGATGAACTAATTCTGCTAAAAAAAAAAAAAAAGCTGCAGATTGTGGTAGTTGCTTAATGAGAAAATAAGTGTGGAAACCAGGATCTGTTTTCCCCCAGTGGATTGCTTCACAGAGATAAACTGAACATGATTCTACTCCTGGTCTTTACTTGTAGTAGCTAGGGTTTCTGACTAGGAAATGCAGAAATAGCCACAGGTTTAGAGAGAGATGTGCTAAAGGAACAGACTGAAAAATTCTGAAGATTTTAGTAAAGGGCTATTCAAAGAAAATCTAGTGCAGGTTGTAGAGGTGGGGAGAGTGTTTCTCATTGTGTTCTCCACTTAGGAACACTGCGTGAAAACCACTCTGCTTTGATACTACTTAGAAGATGTAGCTGTTGGACAGGTTGAATGGAGTGGGTAAGGAGGAAAAACAAACCCTGGTCAGCTGATGGTCTTGTGCTTCCTCACAGGCTTCACAGGGAGTTTGTAAATTGCTGGGTGTGACTGTTTCAGATGCACTGGGTATCGCTGTCACAGGTTCTTCTGCCCTTTCTGCATTCCTTCCCTTTTCACTGGTTTTAGGGGCCATGAGGAATTTTCTTCGGCCAGTTAAAAAAGGCTCTTTCTACCAGTTGATAGTTGGGATTTAGGGATGTAATTTGAGAGTGACTGACTAAATGAATGAAGGAATGCAGTGGTAACATAGTATTGTTGCAAAGTCATAAGGGGTTTAGGCTAAAAGAACATTCATCTCTTCCCTCGGAGGCCCCATCTCTAACTGGGAGTGAATCAGAGCAGTCTCACTACAGGGATTTTGAAGGGGGTGTGAACTCGCTTCATAGGAACTGACAGCTGACATCAACTTTTGTCTGGGTCTTATTTTAAGTATTGATGATGTAACAGGGTAAAGCCCTTGTCATTAGTCACCGTAACTAATTGATTCCAGAATGACAGTGTTCCAGACAGAAGACAAGGTTATTCCAGCCCTGGGGTCCACAGGCCAGTCATTGGGCAGCTTCTGAAGCCTTTCCCCCTCACGTTGCCACTCAGCTGCGTGCTGGACTGGAGTACCTAGTCAGTGAGCCTCCAGTTCCTGGTGCTCCTGTTGTGACTCCGGTTGTGAGTCAGCCTGTGGCTTAGCCTTATCCTTTTAATATAGTAATGAAAAATGCATAACCGCTGAACAGTGACATAGCAAGCCCTGGTGGGAATTGGTGAGAACAGTAATAACCTGTGACCCATCTAAGATTATAGTTAAACTTCTGGTCAAAACTCAACGAAGGGAATCCAGCCTGTGGTCTCTAGAAACACCAAGGTTCCTGGCATCTGTCTTCCCCCTTTATGGGCTACAAGTGTGTATGAAATGTTGAATATCAGGTACCCTATTCATCCACTAATGCTTATATATCAAAGGGTTTAATCCTTCTCTTATCAATTTAGGAAGTTTAAAAAGAACCCCTATTTTTAGGTCTTTACAGAACAGATGTGAATTAAAGTCCTGTCTTCTCACTATGCCATTTCCTTTTACTTTTGTGCCTTACCCTGCCCAAAGGCCTGGAAAGAAAGAGAGAGAGAGAGAATGGGAGGAGGGAGGGGAGGTAGGGAGGGAGGAAGAGAGAACTTAGTTGAGTTAGGATAGTTTTTCCACTTACTGATTTATTTCGTAAAGTTCACCTCTCACAAATGGGACCCTATACCAGATATGATAGAATCGTCTTTGACCTAGGGATATATTCTGTCTTCATGCTCTCGTGATCTGAGGGGTCATCTCTGCCTTGAGCTCACTGTGTCTTTGGAAACATTCCCTCAAGTCTCTGTATTTGTTTTCTCTTCTTAAAAACACACACATATACACCCATGGACGTGGTGGATTGGGTCACTGATTCCCAAATATGTGAAGTGTTCTTAAAAATGTAGGTTCCTGAGCGTGAAGTGAATTCAGATCCATTGGATCAAATTCTGGGGGGCTGGATCCTAGAAGCTTTGTTGATTGAAAAAAACAAGCAAACAAAGAAGCAAACAAACACAGAGTTTCTAGAGTAATTTCAGTGGAGAGCTAAGTCTGAGAACCTCCAGGTAGGTGGTGTCTGAAGTCCTTTATAGCTCTAATATGATTGTCTGTTACTGACCAATGAGACCCAAAGTTGTAAGAAAAACATGAAGACCTTGGATAATCGAGGGAATCAAAACTATCTCATTGGTGTTAAATTCGAGTAAATTTGAAGATCTAATTGGCTTTTTTAAGCGATTTCTGAATTGGGCAGTATCCCATCCAGCAAGTAGACAGGAGCCCCAAAAGCTGTACAGTGTGGAAGACTTTTATAGGCAGAAACTGGGCAGGGCAAGAAAGTTATTGGCAAAAGAAAATAAAGGATTGTGTCAGGTAGGTTACCTGGGTGGAGGTTGTCTTGTCAGATTGCCCTAGGATCCTTCCAGGGGGAGGTGGAGAGAGCCCATGTGACAAGGCATCGGTACTGACCAGGAAATTCCAGACCGACCATTCAGATTACATTCCTGGAGAAGGCTGAACCGCATTTAGGTCAGGTTTTAAATCTAGGTTTGGTGTCATGGGCTTTAGCACAGATGACCCCATGTTGGGCCTGAGGTTTTCTCTTTAACAGTGATAATCTTTTTCCATGCGAGGAAGCAAGCCGTGTGGTTATTTGAGGAAGTGTGTTCTCAGCAGAGGGAATAGCCGGGACAGAGATCCAAGGCAGGGGCCTGCTTGGTATGCTCCTGTGGGGGAAAATCATTTTCCTTCTATCCTTCTAAATTCTAGCTGGTCAAATAATTCAAATGACATGCAGGAGATTAACAGAAGAAAATGAAGTTTTAACACACGCATATGGGGAATTCACATAAGCGTGAAAATTCGAGACATTGAGAAAGACTGGAGTGTATGTCATTCAGAATTAAGGCAGGGAAGTAAGGCAGTTTACAAAGAGATGAAAAGAGTTCATGTTCAGTGAGCAGATGCATTGGTCATCTTGAAATAGTGAGACACAGCCCTGGCTGGTGTGGCTCAGTGGATTGAGTGCCAACCTGTGAACCAAATGGTTACCAGTTCAATTCCCAGTTTAGGGCACATGCCTGGGTTGTGGGCCAGGTCCCTGGTAGGGGGCATGCAAGAGGCAACCACACATGGATGTTTCTGTCCCTCTTTCTCCTTCCCCTCCTCTTTAAAAATAAATAAATAGAATCTTTAAAAAAAAAAAAGAAACAAACAGTGGGACACAATGAGGACTTTGGTCAGGGGGGTTTTGCTAGGTTCCTTCCTGCTATCACACCTAGCTCATGCTAAAATATAGTTGTCTGTGATGATGGCTCCCTTCCTGGAGAAAGTCCTTCCTTTGTCTAAATTCTTTTAGGCAGTTAGCGGGGAAGGTCAAAGGTTTTTCTGGAGTTTTTCATTTCTTAAAAATAACCAGCCTAAAATAGCCAGTATCCCACAGAGGCATATTTTGAGGTGGCAAACTCTGCTCCCCATCACCCTGAAAAGGAAAATGTTGCCTAAGGACAGAGGAGGTTTGGGCTCGGAGTGTACACGGTCCTCCGGGGGAGCATCAGTGAGGCCGGGCTGTGCTGGTGGACCGGGCTCCCACACAGGGAGATGCCAGGGAGGTGGAGGTGGCCTGCCCCCTGATCTCTCCCATTGGCCCTTGCTTGATAACTACGATTCCTGCTATTAGAACCTCATTTCTTTGTATTCAAGCCGCGTTCTCTCTAGGCAGTAACTGATACCTCAGTGGGAACTAAAAGAGAGCTTGTTCCTCTGTCAGGGAGAACAAGATCACATGAGAGGGCTGGGCGTGTTCTGTAGAGCACTGTTGAGGCCAGACCTTATCCCTTCCAGCCGGGTGGACAGGACCGAGGGGACTGCCTGTCGTTTCGCTGAACGGGGACACAGACTTTTGATAGCTATAATCAAAGCTTGAATAATGTGTCCTTGGTTTTCATCTTCACGGGGAATTCCCTAACAGACAATGCCGGACCAATGTCATCTTCAGAGAATGATCCTATCACAGACTTGACATCTAGTGCTTTTTACTCGAAGTTCCTGTATTTTAATTGACAATTAAAGTATTTTTTTCTTTTTAAAAGACTTCTTAGTGCCGTTTTAGGTTCACAGCAAAATTGAGCAGAAAATAGAGCTCCTGTCTGCTCCCCGTCCCTCCCTCATAGCCACAGCCTCCCCTGCTGTCAGCACCCCCCCACGCACACCAGAGCGGTGCCTTCGCCACAGCAGATGAGCTCACACTGACACGTCCCAGTCACCCCAAACCATGGTTTACATTGGAGTTCACTCTTGCTGTGTGTTTTATGGGTTTTGACTAATTGTATACAATGTATCCCTCAATATAGTGTTATACAGAGTAGTTTCACCTCTGTGTTCTGCCTGTTCAACTCTCTCTAGCCCTAGTTAACCACTGATCTTTTTACTGTCTCCATCCTTTTGCCTTTTATAGATGTTTTTGGTTGGAATCATGTAGTATGTAGCCTTTTCTGATTGGCTCCTTTCACTCAGTACTATGCATTAAAGGTTCCTACATGTTTTTTTCATGGCTTGATAACTAATTTCTTTTTGGCACCAAATAATACTTCATTGTCTGGATGTAGCACAATTTATTTATTCATTTACCTACTGAAGGACATTGTGGTTGCTTCCAAGTTTTGGCAGTTATGAATAAAGCTGCTGTATTCCTGCGTGGACATAAATTTTACTCCTTTGGATAAATATCAAGGAGCGTGATTGCTGGATCATAAGGTAAGAGTTTGTTTAATCTTGTAAGAAACTGCCAAACTTCTCACCAGCAATGAATGACAGTTTCTGTTAGTCCACGTCTTTGTCATTGTTTGGTTTCGTCAGTGTTCTGGACTTTGGCCATCCTAATAGGTCTGTAGTGCTATCTTATTGTTTTAATTTGTATTTCTCTAATGATGTACGATGTGGGGCATCTTTCTATATACTCATTTGCCATCTACGTATCTTTTTTTCTGAGGTGTCTGTTCATATTTTCTTCCCATTTTAAAATTGGGTTGTTCTTTTCTCTGATTGTTGAGTTTTATGAGTTGTTTGTGTATTTTGGATACCAATCCTTTATGCGGATATGTGTTTTGCAGATGTTTTCATTTGTCCTGTGCCTGTCTTCTCATTCTCTTGGTACTGGCTTTCACAAAACAGGAGTTTTTAATGAAGTCCAGCTCATTGGTTCTTTTTTCATTTCATGGCTGTGCCTTTGGTGTTGTCACCACCATGCCCAAGATCATCTGGAGTTTTCCCCTCTGATATCTTCTAGAAATTTTAGGGTATTTCATTTCATATTTAGGCCTATGATCCATTTTGAGTGAAGTTTTCATGAAGGGTTTAGGGCCTGTCTCTGGATTCAGTTTTCTTCATATGGATGTCCAATTGCTGCATCACCTTTGTTGAAAGATGATCAGTTGGTTACATGTACGTGAATCTGTTTCCAGTCTCTCTCTTCTTTTCTGTTGATCTGTCCCTTCTTTCACCAGTACCACGTTGTCTTTATTCTGTAACTTCGTAGTAAGGCTTGAAGTTGGGTAGTTTCAGTCTTCTGACTTTGCTCTTCTCCTTCATTATTGTGTTGGCTGTTCTGGGTCTGGTGCTTCTCCAAATACACTTTAGAATCGGTTTGCTGATACTCACAAAATAACTTGCTGGGATTTTGATTGGGATTGCACTGAATCCATAGATCAAGTTGGGCAGAGCTGATGTCTTGAGTCTTCCTACCCATGCACATGAAGTATATATTTATTTAAGGACGAACAAACATTAGTTCTTTAATCTATCAGAGTTTAAAAATTTTCCTCATAGATCTTGTACACATCTTATTACATATGTATGTGTTTGGGGGGTTCTATTCAAATGGTATTGTTTTTAATTTTAAATTCCACTTGTTAATTGCTAGCATATACTTAAAAAATATTTTACGTGGATTTGGTCAGTATATAAAGCAAACAAAAAATATTTTACACAGATTTTTTAGAGCGTGGCTGCACTCATATCAGGCTACAGTTTCTATCCCCTTTTCTTTTTAAATGACTACGTCTTTTTCTTAAATATGTTTTTTGACTATCAAAATGATACAATTTTATTATGACATTTGGAAAATACAAGCAAATATAAAAAGGCAAAAGATTTATTCATTCTGAAGAGAAACCAGAGTATATAAATGCAAGCAAATATAAAATGTGAAAACCCAAATCACCTATAATGCTGTCACACAAACCTTACTACTGTAAACATGCTTGTTTATTTCCTTGTAGATCTTCCTTGATATGGATGTAAGCTACACTGTGTTAACAGAATCATATTGTATATTAAGCTATATAATTTGTTTTTTTATTCAGTATGATACCACAACATTTTCCCCATGTTATTAAAATGTTTTTGAGAAAAGTTTTTAATGACTTTGTAATATCTTATTAAAGGCTTCAAAAACTTAGAGTATGTTCTGCAAATGGATATTCAGATTTCCAGTTACAATGTAGAGTGACCCTGTTTTTGTTCAAATCTCTGGCAATTTTCTTGGTAGGGAATTTTCCTTGTAGGAAATTTGAAGGAAACCCATTTTTCTTCCTCAATGGAATTTGAAAATTGAGAGAGAGAAATTGGTCAGGTAGGTGGACAGTAAAATACCTACAGTTGGAAACTTGCTAGCCTGTGTAACAACAATGGTCTGCCTAGTAACCTCAGAATGAGACTGGTCTGTCCACCTGTCTTGAGCAACCTGACACCCATAGGCCTGTCCACAGAGGGCCTTGCCACTGTAAAACTTGGTGCTGAGGAGTGGATGATCCTATCAGCCTGTGCGTGCTCTGCGGGCAGATAGATACCCACAGATAGAGGGGAACTTACCATTTCGGTATTTACTCTTCTTCCGCTGGGAAAGGAGCACATGGAGGTGAGAGCGGTCAGGATTGTGCCTCTACTTGTAGGAAACCTGCAGCAGAGGTAAGGAGGCCCCCAGCTCTTTTATAGGGTAAATCACCTTTGAAAGGATATGACTATGAGCAGATTTTTTTCTTTATATTTCGTAAAGCATGTTCTCTGTATATCTTCAGAGATAATGCATTCACTTGGTTCGACAACAGCGAATTCACCAAAATATATATATACATACTTGAAATGAATTGCTCCCACCTCTTTATTCTTCCCCATCCCCTTTAAATAATGAACTTTATTAGTTTCTTAATTCTTTTTACATTAATTTTTGCAGAAATAAACAAATGGAAATATGTATTCTGTCTTTTTACATAAAAAGGCATGTTCTACACAAGAGTCTGTTCTTTGCTGTTTGGGCTCTGTAGTATACCCTGGAGAAACTGAGGGTCTTGCTCGTTCTAACACACTCTCTCCAACAGCTACTTGGTATTTGGTTATGTGAATGTAGCATAAGTAATTGAACTTGCACCTGTTACTATCCTCTCCAGTTGCTCCAGTCTTCTGCTGTTATCAAACATGCTGCAATCACATGTTTTTCAAAAATCTGTCCAGTTCCAGAAGTGGGATTGGTGAGTCCAGTGTTCAAAATACCTTACTTATAATTCTAATCCCTGTGACAACTTACCCTCCATATATGTGGTTACACAGTGTGGTGCCTCTGCCTGTATTTTTCTCATGTGGGATGTCTAACTTCTGAATTTTTGCCAACCTAATAGGTGTATGATTTTAAGCTGCTCTTCTCTTTCTAAGAGTGAGGTTTGGCATTTTTTCATGTGTTTAAAGACCATTTTACCCCTGCCCCTGTGAAATATCTGGATCCATTGACTTTTCCATTGGTTTGCCAGTCTTTTTCTTTATTGATTCCTGATTGTTCTTTATATATTTGTCTGTAATATGAGCTGCTAATTTTTTGTGAACTTTTTAAAAAGGCTTTGATAATTTTTTTACACGTTGTGGTCATACTGTATACATAGTTTAGTGTTCTGCTTTTCAGTCTTAACATTATATCACCAGCATTTTTATTTTTCAAGTGTGGCATGTTTTTGCCCCTCAGAAGGAAATGCAGAGGGGAGGTCCTGGAAAGTAGATGACTTGTTTGTCGCTGATGTTAAGGGGGTAGTGCAGTGGAGTTGGAAAAGCGCACAATTTGGAATCAGGAGACATTGGTTTGAGTCCTGACTTTGCTACTTAATGGTTACAACCTTGTTAAAGTTTCCTAACTTCTGTGTAAAACAGATTATGTAAAACGGGCTCTCACAGGACCTTCGTGAAGGTCAGCTCAGGTGAATTTTGTAAAAGTGTTTGGCAAACTCTGAAATGTTAGGCAATTATTTATGTGTGTGCTGTGCAGCTCGGATCACTGTCTTTCCCTTCCACAGCCAAGCGTCAGACCTTCTGGAGCTACTGTCTCTAGGCTCTGTGGGATTATGCTGTGAAGAAGGCAGTTCCTTAACATGATGGAAATCAGTTGATCCAGTAATAGAACAACAATAACAAACTCAAAGCCATAAATAGGTTCACTAAATGAGAAGAGGAATTAGTTTTTTTAGGGATTTTGCCCGTCTCTGGAGGAGGCAAGGAATGAAGAAGGACAGGAAAATGTGGTATATGCATGCTGAGAAGAAAGCTCAATAAATGTCATTGTCTGAGGCTGCACCACATATTTGAAACTGAATCTGAATTCTTTGAATTCATTAAGGTGGTTCCCCTGTAGGAGTTCACCCACTGCCACATGCTTCAGCTACCAAGAAGCCTCTTAAAGCAAACAGTAATTAAGGTTGTTTGTCTTAAGGCAATTATAGAATCCTGGGGGGGAAAATAGGGTGTCCCTGTTGTATTCCTGTTTCATTATTTATTTTTAATTTTTCAATTTAAAATTTTTATATATTTTAAAGTATTTTAATTTTAGTAGGAGGTAGGTCAGTCTTTTGGTTGCATATTCGAAAGATTCAAAGTCTAAGCGGGTACTTCCCGCACACCGACTTACGAGTGCCTGGCTCTTCATTAGTTGGCCACTTCGGGGTCAATCCTCAAGAGGGCACTTAGGGGGCAGGTATTGTTACCCGTTTTGCAGATGAGGATACTAAGGAACAAAGAGTTTAGGTAACTTGCCAAAGTCGCACAGCTAGGAACAGGGAGAGCAAGGACTTGAACCCAGGCTGCCTGGCTCCAGAGTCTATACTCTTCCTCACTGTGTTGTTCTGACAGATATTTAGTAAACAGTGAAGGGAAAGCCTTTCCCTGTGCTCTGTAAAGAACGTACAATGAAATCTGCTCGCTTCTCTTCCTCAACAGCCCAGCTTTCTACTCCAGACACAGCCAGTGTTACCGATTCATTATACTGTATGTCTTTCCAGAGATACTCTGTGCATGTGTAATAAAACCCAGAGCTTTCCCCTGTTTTTCCTTTTTAAAATATATATGGTAGCATTCCAACACAGTGTTTTGTGTTTCTTTTTTTAGTTAAAATTATGTCTTGGCGTTTATATAATTACATGAGGAACTTCCTCATTCGTTGTTGTGTCAGTATAGCGCCATGCTGTGCGGCTGTACCACCATCTAACCATCCCACTCTTGTTCCCAGTCCTTTGCTATTCCAGACAGCACTCCAGAGAATACCTTTTTGTATGTGACTATTTCGAACCTGTCTGTCTGTCTGTCTGTCTCTCTTTCCTTTTGGCCTCACCTGTGCCCCACCACTTCCCCATGTGCTCGTCTGTACCCATCTCTTTTAAAGATATTTACAGCCAAAGATAAATACAGTTTCTATTTATTTTGGCTTCTTTTTTTTTTTAAGATTTTATTTATCTTTAGAAGGGAAGGGAAAGAGAGAGGGAGAGAAAAATCAATGTATGGTTGCCTCTCGTGAGTCCCCTGCTGGGAACTGGCCTGCAACCCAGGCATGTGCCCTGACTGGGAATCGAACTGCGGTTGTTTGGTTCACAGGTGCTCAGTCCCCTGAGCTACACCAGCCAGGGCTATTTTGGCTTTTTCGTTTTGCAAACAAAAGCCTGTACAGAGAGAGTCATGTTTCTGACCTCTGAAAACCTCTGGGAAAATAGAATTACTACCTTATTTGCATACAGTTTAAATGGATCCAGAATGAATACATATACAAGGCAATGTCGTAAATATTTAGTTTGAAGTTCATTCATCTATCTCTTGTTAGTACACACTACCCTGGTGGAGAGGATGGGAAAGCCTTACGTTCAAGAAAAGACGAATCCTGTTGATGCAAGCTAGCTTACAGCAGGACAATTATACAACTCAGTAATCCTGGAATATAGTCATGAATGCTGACCGTTTGGGTTGTGCAGACAACAGCATGAAGGAATCAGTTCAGTGACTGGCGAATAATGCACACGTGGAGATGAAAAGCAAAGCTCTCTTTTTTGCAGGGTTGCACAGATAGTTTCTAGCTTATAGCTAGCAGAAAAGAACGAGTAGTGTTCTTTTGAGAATGAAAGGAATCATTTTGGAAAATATGGGCCATACTTAAAGATTCTGTGCGTTTTTAAAGGGGAGAAAGGGAAGAAACCAAAAATAATAAAATAATAGCAACAGAACCTAAGAAAGCTAGCTGGGGTTGAGTCTTGGTTGGCACAGTGACCACCCCACCCAGTGTCCCTCTTGCCTCAAAAGAAGCATGTGTACTTTTCCTCTTCAAATTTCGTTAGCGTCTTCTGAAAGTTTTATCAATTGGAGATGTTTATATTAAGAAGCATGCTTGTCAAAGTATAAAGTACATCTAAAAGGGTTAAAGATATGCTGTGCAGTAACATTGATTAAATGTTGATTAATACATTAAGATTGCTTTCCTCTCAATACCTGGATCATTTATTGTAAATTATATTGTGCACACTTAATAGATCATTTGGGATTATAGTGCATTAGAGTTGGAAGGATGAGATCTTGAGGATTCATTTTAGTCCCAACTCATCATTTTATAGAAGAAACATTGTCCTCAGAGGTGAAGGAGTGTTTCTAGGATTAGACTACCAATCCTGCCCAGAACCCAGGCATTCTGACATCGAGTACAGGGCTGTGCTGTTTTGTTAATGCTGAGTGGCCCTAGGGTGGTGGGGTATGGGTCCTGGTGCATGAGTGCAGCACACAAACTTGACCTATTTCATAGTTGTACCTGACACAATCCTGAACTCAGGAAGGAAGGAAGGAAGGAAGGAAGGAATTCTGTCTTCTCCTCTTCTGTACTTCAGAGTTCCCTGTTCATAGCAGCCGCACCTCAGGCTGTATTGTGACTCATGCTATAATATTTTGTCATTGCTATGTGGAAACATTATATAAAGACACGTGGTTTTAGCATGTGACCCTCGCAATCATATACATAGCATTGTTTCACTGGGGGAGAAAGAGGCTCTGAGTGACAGCCTACTCATGCATAACCTTTGACAATCATCTTTATTAGGAATTGGTTTACATTAAGAAAATATATGGGACCCGAATGTTACTTTTTTCCGTCTTGACCTCCCGTCAGGCATAGTAAGCGTTACATTGGTCAACAGTCTCTTATGCTGCAATTCCAAAATCCTGAAATCTTTCCAAATATTTTTGGAATGGACATGAGCTGAGGTGAAGCTGTTTATAGTCTCTATATAATCCACTTAGCGTAAATACACATAACTTAGGCTGTTGAATATTAATTTGTTTGATTTGGGGTTCGACTATACTTTAGTCCCTGTAGGAAGCATTACATAGTATGTTGTATAAGCTACTTTCTATAATCTACAGAATTCCGCAACATGTGGCTCCAAGGATCTCAGTTAAAGGATTGTATATCTGGACTTCTCTCTGAGTTATGCTTTACAGTTTTAAAAGTACTTTCGTACTTATTTTCTGTTTTCCCCAATAAGCCTATGAGATAGACAAGGCAGGTACGTTTTAGGAATGTTGAGCCCTGGAGTAGGTGGAAAGTGACAGAGCTTGAGTTAGCAGCCGTATTTACCCTGGTGAATACTAGTCCACATCCCCCATATGACGGCTTCTCTGACTTGCCCTCCTCCCCCTGCTGTGTGGACTTGACCTTTTTATCCCTGAAATCTCCCATAAGCCATATAGACATTTATCTCTGTACCTGTAACAGGATAGTTTGCTTATTTATTTATGGGTTGGCCTTCCTGTATCAGATTGTAAGCATTTTGAGGTAGGAACTGGATCTAGTTAATTTCGAGTCCTGGTATCTGTCATGGACTCCGAGTCAAGCCAGGTGCTAAGAGTGTGTGGAAGGAATGAATGCAGTCGTGTGCTTTTGGACTCATATTACAGTGAGTGTTCTTTCCGTGACATGCTGCCAATCATAGGGGTTTATTCTTTCATCCCACATGTTTCTTTTACAAAAGGAATAAAGGATTTGCATATCCCCTACTTTCCCGAAGGCAGAAAAAGTTACAGCCAACATTCAATATAAATTTCTTTCTTTTCTTTAAAAGACTTTTTAAAATTTATTTATCTTTTAGAGGGGAAGGGAAGGAGAGAAATATCAATGTATGGTTGTCTCTCATGGGTCCCCTGGTTGGAACTGGCCTGCAACCCAGGCATGTGCCCTGACTGGGAATCGAACCCCGATCCTTTGGTTCACAGACCCGCACTCAGTCCACTGAGCTACACCAGCCAGGGCTATAAATTTCTTTCATAAAATAGGAGGGATACACACAACTGGAGTCATTTTAGTTTTAATTTTATTATACTTTGCAATCATTTAGAAATTATATGTTTAGGTTAGCATTATGTCTTAAAGCTTCTAATGAGAATTGGAACCTTTAAGTGCCTTTTTACTATACTCTTGACCACAGGGCAGCAAATTAGTGGTGGATATTTTTGTAGTTCCCCTGAAACTACACCAGGCGATTTGTGTGGCTAAGGCTGTGTCAGTACAAAGCAGGGGAAGAGAGGGAAGTCAACTAATGTGCAAATTCCTTTTCCCGTTAGCCATCCTCTGAGTATAGTAACCTAGGCCCCGACCCTGCCCCCCCGCCGCCATAAAGGAAAAAGAATTTCAAATTTGTTTCTGCCATCTATTTACATAATTTTTGGTTAAAATAAATAGCTTGTTAATTGATGGGAAATAATATACAGTTGCACTGACTGGGTGAGCTCTGATTGCCATCGCAAGCACAGTCTTCCCCTTCGCCCACCCTTAGTTTTCCTCTGCTTTCTGGTAGCACTCATTAGGGTCTCCTTGCTGTTCTTGAGCAAACCTTTGAGAGGGTTTCTATGTGTATTTAGGTCCGTCCTTTCTCTTTCCCTTTCTCTTTTTCTGTCTTTCTTTCTAGAAAAAGAAGAGGAGCAGTGGGAGTTGACAGAAAAGGGAACATAGAAAAGGCTACAAGTGGCTGCAAATGCAGTAAGTTTCATAGGACCAGCAGTTATGGCTGTTCGCTGCTTTATCCTGTGCCTAGAGGAGTGCTTGGCACATGGTAGGCATGTAGGAACTACGTGTTAAATGGATGGTATCTGCCAGTTTTTGTTGTGATCATTGTCGTCGGTTTTGTTTTGTTCTATTGACTCTTTCTTGGATTATTTATATTTCCCTGTCATACCTGCCTTTTTAAACATTCTCAATCTTGGATCCCAAGACTACTCTTTAGACTCATCATGTGAACTTATTTTTGACTACATTAGGTTGTTTCTTTGTAAGAGCAAAAAGGTAAATATTTTTGAAGTAGCTTTCTTTCATAGATCATGCTTCAACGTGATTGTACTTGAGCCCACTTCTAGCCTGATTCCTGTAAAAGCTCGGGGGAGGAATCAAACACCAGCACTAGAGCTGGTCTTGGAGGATGTAGCAAATCACCCTGCAACAAATCACACAACTACCGTTCACATCCTTATTAGCCGTGATTCCTTGAAACCCTGGGTATATGAGTCGGTACCACCTCGCCGTTTGCCATGAAAATGGTTTTCTCAAACAGCTTTAGTTCTCTTCTGAAAAATAGGTGAGATCATGTCATTCCCTTTCTCAGAAAGGTAGAATGATACACGAATAATGTTCATGGAACAAACACACATTCCTTGGCGTAGCATTCAAGGCCCTCTCCTCTACAAGTAGTCCTAAACTGTCCAGCCTCATTTTCTGTGTATTTCTTTTGCAGTTAGATGTGTTCCAAATATCCAAGACTTGGACATTGTACCATTTCACTTTCTGTGTTTGTGCCATCTGCAGTGACTCTCCCTTGCTCATCATTACATGTCTAGTCCTGCCCATCCTTCATAACTTCATTAGTTCAAATATTGCTTCTTCCAGGAATTTTTTCTGTTCTGTATTCCACCCTGCCCCTTTATTTTCATGTAGTTATCTACATGATTGTGTTGTGTAGATTTTAGGTTCTTTGAGAGTAGGGATTTAAACATTTCTTACTTATTGTATCCCCTCGAGTGCCAGAATTCTTTGGTTTTTCTTGGCTAATAGAAGTATAACTCCAATCCCCCCCGCCTCTCTCCCTCTCTCTCTCTCTCTCTCCACACCATCTTACCTCTGTTTCTGTGTCCAGATTTCTCTCTTCATGAGAACAGCAGTCATTGGATTAGGGCCGATCCTATCTAGTAGGGCTTCATCTTAACTTGATTATATCTGCAAATAACCTGTTTCCAAACAAGGTCATATTCACAGGTACTGGGAATTAGGAATTGAACAGATCTTTTGAGGGGACATAACTCAACTCCAATACATGGTTGTATATATTTTATAGATAATTCTGTTTCCTGTACTTGAAATCATTTGAACTATTGCTTACCTCTCAGGTAAGTAATTTAGACTGTGGTCACTTGCTTCCTGACCTTGATGAAATAAGACTAGAAATAAGACCTGGCTTCACTTCCAACTAGGCAAATCTTAGCATCATAGGATGTTAAAATGAGGTAATTCTGATTAGAATAAATGTCTTTAAAAATAATCATATACTTTAAGACAAAGGCTCAAGGCCTGTTTTTCATACCTGTTTGAATCAGACCAAGTTGCCCTCCAAAAGCAGCAGGAACCATAGTTGGTGCTCACAGAAGGTCCACAGTAACTGTTGGTTGGATGTTGACATGCATGTGAACATGAAAAGTGTAACTGTGGTATGCGATTGTGACTAACTCAAGCCCCCATATATGGTGGATGTTAGAGAGAAGAGCTGGCAGTGTGCTGGAAGAGTTCCCAAGACTATTTCCTTTAATCTTCACAACAGGCCCTGGAGTGCTTCTTGGAGGGCGGCGGGGGTGGGGGAAGATGTGTAGACTTTCCCAAGTCCAGAAAACCAGTAGGAGGCAAAGCTGAGATTTGATCCTGGGGTTGTCTCATTCAGAAGCACTCATTTAATCTCCTGTGTCATACCTGTATTTCTTCCACCAGATGACTCAACAGTAATTTCCTCTACTAATACTAATGATGGTAACTGTCAAAATTATAACTAGGTGTTAAACTAAAGACAGTATTGATATAGAAGAAAGTGAATAGAGTTTTCTTTGTATTTTATAAAATATTTTGTAAGGTATTTGGGTAAAAAAAATTGGACAATCTTGATATACATACTTCCCCCCCTCCACATCTTTTATTTTCATCTTTTTAAAATTGAAAAATAATGTAAAAATTTTAATGAGGTGTTGTAATCATTATTAAATTTTAGCTCTTGCAGAGGTTATTCTCCGTTTGATAGTTGAGTTGGTGTTACCTCTCAAAAATAAGGATCGAACAGCTTGCTTTCCAAATTATAGTGCCGTTTTAGCAAAATGTAATTATTGGGGCAAAACAGATTGAGTAAGAAAACACAAGATAATTAAATTTTTGTTGAGCTTTCACTTTTAAGAACTTTAACCTGTGTACTGTTTTAATAATTTCAGAAAGTGTTTTTAGTCATCTCATGCTGTTTTAAAATTAAGTGGTTTTGGGTACAGTCATCAGGACTTTCCAGTTTAAATGACAGAAAACTAACTCCAGGAATAGTATTCCCTCAGGCTTCGACTGCCAACGGGAATCCGCCTGATCCCATTGCTCACTCCTGCCTTCCTCCACGTTGGCTCTATTTTCAGGAAGGCTCTTACCTCATACTGGCAAAATATAGGCACCAGCAACTCCAGGGTCACCATTGATCAGCAGAGCAACCAAATGTGGGGATTGGCTGGCACAGCCCAGCTGAAAAGCATATGGTCGTATCTGATCACCAGACTGGACCATGGACGACTCTAGACTGAGAGGAGCAGAAAAACGATTTCTGTCACCATGTTATGAAAATTAGGAGGAAGGGAGGCTTGACATGGCAGCTTAGAACATGGTAGGTAGCTTAGGGAGTTAAAAGAAGGTCCAGCCAGAACTTTGTTTCTTTGGTGCTGGGATCAAAGAAAACAAGTCTGCCACCTTAAAAGAACATGTTCGTGTTAACTACCATTGCCTGAAAAAGGATAGGACCAATAATGCCCAGTTTGTGATTGCATCCTAGACACTAAGTCAGTTTCAAACAAACAATAATAGTACCAATTCTCTTAAGTAATTTTAATTTTGGAGCAGTTTCTGTGTGTCAAGCCTGTGTGTGAGGTGCTTTACACATTTCATTTACTTCCTACGGCAGCTGTGTGGGGTGGGCAGAAGTACTCCCACTGTGCTGATGGTTGCTCCGAGAGTTCGGATTTGAATCCAGACTTGTCTGACTTCACTCTAGTCATACTGTCTGCTAGCTTCACAGTTTGCTTTGCTGCTGTCCATCTCCCTAACTACCCATCCTGAACCCCTTCAGGACAACTACCCCTCTTCCAGCAGTCTCCAAGCAGTTAGCACCTTTTCCGCTTCAGGCACCGTCCAGTCCACCACCAGATCTTACCAGTTCTGCCCCTTAAGTTCCCTCCAGTGTTTGCCCCCTTTTCTCCACCTCCATTGCTGTCACTCTAGCTTTCCTTATGAAGGGCCCGAACTAGTAATAAACTCTATCTGGCCTTTCTGCTTCCAGTTTTAATCTGCCCCACCCCTGTTTCCCTTAGAGCAGTCAGATTGAACTTAAAAAAATATATAGATCTGAATTTATCAACTTTTGTTTACCTTGGCTTCTCACTGTCCCTGGGCAGGATCCTGGCTCCTGCCTGCCTTCCCAGTCTACCTTTCAGGCCCTGTTTCTCCTTCTCAATATTTTTCTTTTCTTTCTCAAATGCATCACTCTTACATTTTACCCTGTACCTCCTCGCTCTTCCTATTATATTCTTCATTCTCACACTATATCTCTTTAACCCTTCTTCAAGTTCGTGTTTAAATGTCACTGCCTTAAGCCCCCGGCTGGGTAGCTCAGTTGGTTAAAGCATCCACTCGCCAGTGTGAGTTTGATCCCATGTCAGTTCCATGTTGAGTCAGGGACCATACAAGAATCATCCAGTGAATGCACAAATGAGTGGAACAACAAATCAGTGTTTCTCCCCACCCTGCCTCTCTCTCCCCCTTCTTAAATCTATCAATCAATCAATAAATATTACTTCCTTAAATCATTTAGGGACTTCCCTACTCTTCTCCCCAGCCCCTTACATCTGAAAATATGAGGCTCTTGTCACAACCTTTATGTTTCCTTTTTGCACTTGTGACAATCTGTAGTTATACTACACACACACACGCACACACACACGATTATTAGCCTTGTGTTTCCCACTAAACTATGCACGTATTCCATGTTGGCAGGGACCAAGTCCATTTAGTTAATTAACTGCTGAATCTCTGGCATTGACTACAGTGCCTGGAACATAGTAGGCACTCAAATGTATGTTGGATGGATTAATAGACTAATAACTGAATATGCCCAAAGCAGTGCAAGTACCCTTTCTATAATTCTCACATTCTGATTTCATTTTTTATTCAAGAACAAACCTATATTTAGAGCACTTTTATCCCAATGGCTTTTGGTTTGCTTAGGAATAAGGCATGCTTCCTTTACTTTTGATTGTTTTAGTAATTCAGATACTGTACAGTGATACACTTGGCTTTCAAAACTTCCTTATCAGAGCCAGCCATGATAGAGAAAAGTACTAAATTTTGGGATATGTAATTCTTCCAGTTTGACGTGAACATGGATGGGTGGGAGCAGAAGACAGAAGGCTCTACTGACTTGCTCCGCATGGTTCCCAGCCCGGAGACACAAAAGCTTGAAAACCCCCAGACCAGAGAGGTGTGCCATCCCCAGAACCCAGACGTCCAAATGTCGTTTTCTCCACATGTCCTTAGGATTTCTGGCTATGACCTTTGCCCAAAGTGGCTGTGGAAAGAGAATCACTAGTAATTCATTATTTAAAGCAGTCTTCCCAGCTTCTGTCATGGACAATGGCCATGTTTGTACGGCCCACTGGAGTCCAAGTCAGGCTGTCTGCCGGGGTCTGAAGGGCTGACTGTCCCTGCATACTTGTGGCCTTCTGACGTGCACACAGGCACATTGGTTGGGGACTTTTCTCTTCATGATTATTCCAAGCATTGCAGAGACCATAACCTCTTTCTCCCTTTTTAATCCCTAGCTGGTCATGTTCGGAGTTTGACCTGAACGAGATTCGCCTGATAGTTTACCAGGACTGTGAAAGGCGAGGCAGACAAGTCTTGTTTGATTCTAAAGCTGTTCACAAGATTGAAGAGGTGTCAACTCAGGTATGCAATGTGGATTTGCTTTCTTCTTTTTTGTTTGTGTTTTTAACCACCTGTCTGGTCAGTCATTTATTAATCATAATTGTCTCTTTGGGCTATATTGTACACTGCCATTGATAATTCAGAAGAAACATAAGAAAAGGTTCCTGAACCAACCCCCCCACCTGCATTTGTATTTTTATTAATACACAGGTGAAACCGTTAGCAAGTAATCGTGACAGAAGCTGAGTAGTACGCTGTAAATATTACTAGAGGCCAATTTGCCGGTGAGTTACAGTCTAGCAGGATTTCAGTACCAGATATGTGCAGTGTAATGGGAAATCTGAGAATGCTAAAATTCATAAAGTATTAGCCTGAAGGGAAATTAATAGATCATTCTGTCTAGTATTTCTCGTAGATAGTGTACAGCACAGTGGGCCAACAAAATTAGGTAGCTTTCCTCAGTATAGGGCTTCAGTATGCTAACATGCATTGCCATCTTCATTCAAAAGGGAGTGTGTCTCAAACCTGTCTGTCTGAGGATATTTCTATTCCCTGTTTTAGTGGAAGTCAGGGAGGTGGTGGTGGTGGTGTTGAGGGGCGGGGCATGGGGGAATCTGGGGATGGGTACAGTGAGGACAGGGCAGCTCTGATCCCTTGCAGGCAGAATGGGGAAGGTAAAGTGATGCGTCCAGGTGAGGCGCAGAGTCTGGTCCTCCCTGAGTCTTCTGGATGTCAGTCTAGGGTACTTGTAAGTTGTCACCTTTAGATCTTTCATTCTCTCTTCAGTAGTTATTCAACCATTTGCAAATTAAATAAATCCATTTGTATTCATTCTTTTTATGTTTAATAACCTGATACCTATATAGGCCTAATTCTGGCAGTTTATATATAGATTGTGTAGCTATGTAAATGAGTAGTTTATATTACATTTTTTATCTCATCAGGGCCAAGGGGCTGATTTCCTGCTTTTGATATGAATCCTTCCTGCAGGAAGGAAGTGTTTGGTTAAAGGTAGTTCGGCTAGGTGGGTTCTGTAGTGCACTAAAGTGGAAGTCTGCCAGGAGTTGTTGGGCTTGTCAGGTAGGTTGGGGCCGGGGAGATGGGTGGCGTGGGGGGGCTTGAAATCTCTCAGGTGATTCACCTGTAAGCTTTAGTGCTAGATTTGTATCAAAGCTGAGGAGAGCCAGCACCGGGCCCTTGGTCTGGTGGGTGGGATGTTGTTTCCCCTTGATTTCCCACATCACTTCCTGTTTTCCCTGAAGACTCAGTGCAGATGGTTTAGTTGAGGGCGCCTAATGGTCATAACAGGTGAGGGAAAAAATTCACGCTGT
>PVKM010002346.1:0-65990 GCA_004027735.1 Carollia perspicillata | reverse complement strand
CAGGGCACATGCCTGGGTTGTGGACCAGGTCCCCAGTGGGAGGCACGCAAGAGGTGACCTCAAATTGATGTTTATTTCCACCTTTCCTCTTTCCTTTCCTCTCTGTCTGAAAACTAAATAAATAAAATCTTTTAAAAAAAGAATGTGAAGAAAGCGAACCCTCATGCACTGTTGGTGGGAATGCAGATTGGTACATCCACTGTGGAAAGCAGTATGGAGTTATGCCCAGATATTAAAAATGAAACTGACTTATGACCCAGCTATTTCACTTCTGAGTATTTATCCAAAGAAACTCAAAACACTAATTTGAAAGAATACGTGCATACCTATGTTCATTGCAGTGTTATTTACAATAGCCAAGATTTGGCAGCAGCCTAAGTACCCATCAGTAGATGACTGAGTAAAACAACTATGGCACATTTACACAACTGAATAGTACTCAGCTGTGAAAAAAAAAAAAAGATGAACAGTTTATCTTCTGCTTGCTATAACATGGATGGACCTGAAGAATGTTATGCTAAGTGAAATAAGGCAGTTAGAGTAAGACAAATACCATACAATCTCACTTATATGTGGAATCTAATGAACAAAAATAAACAAAAGAGAAACAAACTCATAGCTGTCAGAGGAAAGGGGGTAGGGGGTTCGGATCGAAAAATGTGAAGGGATTAGGCCAGAAAAAAAAAACATGTATGGAAGTTTGCAAATTAATTAATAATATTTTGTAACAGTTCTGCAAAACATCCTGGTAGTTTGTAAGTCACCACTCTATCCTAACAACAAGTAAAACGCTGAGCAGACTGGCAAATCAACAGTTCTTCTTAGACTCATAAGAGATGACAGAGAGCTCTGCTGGGGTAGCTCAGTAGGTTAGAACATTGCCCAGGTATGCCAGGGTTTCATCCCAGTTAGGTCACAAATGAGAATCAACCAATGAATGCATAGATGAGTGAAAAAACAAATCGATGTCCCCTCACTCTTCCTTCCTTCCTCTCTCTCTAAAATCGAAAAAGAAAAAAAAAAAGAAAAGAAAAGAGATGGAGTATACAGGGCCAACTGTGGCTTACAAGAGCAGGGACAAGCAGAAACCACTGCAGGACCCAGAGCCAGGATAGGAAATTTATCAATTAGATGAATTGCAAACAACTCAGAGTCATCTCAAAGTAGACAACTCTGAGAGTAAAAAGCTCCAGGAAACCTAACCATGGTGGGGGGGTGAGGGGCACAAGAGTGTGAGATTTACCAAGAGGAGATTCCCATAATAAGTGTCTGAGAAAATTCCCCTCCGGCTTCTGGCAGGAGGAGGGGAGAAGGCACCATTCTGATATATGCTAAAAGATGCTACTCTTCTTGACAAGACCTGCCCTCAAGGGGAAACTGGTTAACCAGATCCCAATCTGCTGGGTCTAGAGCCTAGCTGATTTGGGGAAGTGAAATATTCAACTCTGTCTCCAGCATCTTTTCCAACCTAAGCAGGGGCAGGGAGAAAACCTGAAACACTTGTGAAGTTCACAGTCCAGAGGCATAGGCTCAGTAAAAGATGGAGACCTAGCCATAGAACCATAGAATGCTTCCTCTCCCCCAAACCTCACTGCTACATCACTGAATTACCACAGTTTATTCTGGTACAGTATGTTTGACTATCAAGAAAAAAATTACAGAGTGATGGCCCCAAGATAGCAGTTCAGGAGACCCTGGAAATCCATCCTCCTACAAAGATCAATGGTAAGACAGCTATCCATAACAGAAACAGCTCTGGGAGAGCACATATGCCACTCAAGAAACTCCAGCAGCACCTCAGAACAAAACTGGACAGTAACCACACAAAAAGAGAAGGAAGACCACTCATGCACCCTCTACCCCGTGCATCATCCCCTCCCCCGACTGCTCAGCCTCATATTGCTCAGCACTGAGAGGGAACTCTGCAGCTAACAACAGTCCCCCTTGCTGAGAAAGAACGATGGAAAAGACAAAGTCAAAAAAGAATGTAAAAAGGTCTCCTTAATATTCAAGAAAATGCTCGGTTCAACTCAGATGCAGCAGCTATCAACGTGGCCAGCACCAACTATATTTAAATCAATATAATCACCACAAATGTGTCAAGAATTTAAATTACTTATAAAAAGAAACAACGATTTCCACAAAAGCTGTTAGACTTGGTTAGAATGATGGGTTAGCAGAACGAGTAACACCTCTCTAAGTTTCCGATGATTCAATTGATGCTAGAGCTACCCGTAAAAACAGTGGTATGGCAGAAAGTATGTGCAAAGTTATATTTCTTTTTGGCTTAAAATAACTTGTATTTACTTTCTTATAGTTCTGGGGGTCAGAAGTCTAAAATGGATGGGCAGGGCTTTATTCCCTCTGGAGCTTCTAGAGGAGAATCCATTTCTTTGTCTTTTCCATTTTTTAGAGGCCACCTGCATCCTGCTGTGGTCCTTTCATTCTCAGATAAATCTCTCTCTCACCTCTGTCTTCTGTCACATCTTCTCTCATCCTCTTGCCTTCTGCTTTCACTCATAAGAACCCTTTGTGTTTACTCTGGACTTGCCTGGAGAATCCAAGATGATCTCCCATTTCAAGTGCCTTAGAAGTCATATTTATTGACACACAAAACCAGTAAAAATAACCATGATAAAGAACTACTTAAATTCATGATTAAAAGTAAAGAAAATAATCGGCTGTCATACATTAAAAGTGTGTGGGTCAGTGATCAGAAAATGTGAGTGGATTAAGTGCTCTCACTCAGAGACAGGTAATTTCATATTGTTAAGCAACCGACACTTAGAAATATAATGTTTATAACTGTAAAACAAATGAGTAAGAAATATGTGACTAGGTAGATGAAAATAGGTCTCAGGAATGAAAAAGGATGCTGGTCTGGAACATATTGGAAAATGCAATGAGTCAAGAAAATGGAATAACTGGTACGCAATCTATAAAAGAGGAGAAAAGGCCGTTTCTTTTTTGTATGATTATTCACCTGAAGAATTCAAGAGAGTGTGGTGAAAAGCACACTAAGTCACTGGACCCACATGAGTTACCTGAGCTGGTGTGCTCACCACCTGCCACACTTCAGAGTGCAGCCTGACCACCATATTTAGAGCACAACTGGCTGCACAGTAGGACTCAGAAAAAACCTCTTGTGTGGGTGGGCTGGGATGGGAGTAAAAGACAGAAAACTGTACTTGAACAACAATTAAAATTTTAAATATATATATAAATAAAAATGTAACCTAAATAAAGTCACCACTTAATGTAATAAGGGGTGATTCATTATGAACATGTAATAATTCTGAACCCAAGTGCACCTCAAATTATACATATGCCTTAAAGTAAAGCAAAAGTGGATGGAACCTCCAGGTGACGCAGGTACCTCCCCACTGGCAGTGAGCATCTTTGCAGGCACCTGTCGAAGTGCATGAGAGAATGCACTTCCTAACCGGGAAGGCTAGAAGGGGAGATAGGCAGGTGAGCCCGCCGCAGCCCAGGGCAGGTTTGCAGGACCCATCTCAGCAGGCTCCAGCTAGATTGGGAATTGACTGTGGGCTCGGAGGAGGAGAAGAATGAAGAGCAAAGCCCAGTCTCCCAGACCTCAGATAGGGGGCAAGGAATATCGAAAACCTTGGAATCTACAGGGGATGTGTCAGCTCCTTGTCCTCTGTCTTCACCTACAAGAGCACGTGGCCCTCATTGGACCCCTCGCCCCTTCTCAAACCCAGCTTCTTATTTCTACTTTTCTTCCTGTTTTCTTCTCTGTTTCTCTTTTTTCTCTCTTCTTTCATCTCCCTTTTCACCTTCCTGTGACTGCTCCACCGGCCTTCATGTGGAAACAAGGTACATGCCAACTGGTAAGCGGATAGTAATAGCAAATGATACAAATAATACATGTTCAGAATAAGGGCTAGACTAAATCAGTTATGGGACATTATTCCACCATCACAGGTGGGAAGGTCCTTTTTACGTGATTGGGAACGAGGGAGGGGTCAGACATCAGAGCAGTAAGCAAATAAATAAGGCTATTTCCAGTATTCATGAGTGCTAATAGAATATAAAATGGGGTGGCAGGCTAGACATTGATTGGCAAAGGAGGGTAGGATAAATGCTACCTGAGACAGGTGCATCTTGCAGGTGGCTGACATTCCACTTGCCCCAAATTCAACTCTTCACATTTCCTGCCCAAGCCTACTTTTTCTCCATTCCCTACTCTAGCACATGTCATCACCACCTGCTGGTTAAGCCACTTATTATCTGCAGTCACCTTTGACCCTTTACCCCTCCTTCTCCAGGCCAGGTTAGTTAAACCAGCCTATGGCTTTAACCAGCTTGACTTACTTTCCCCTCTGTCTTGCTTATATCACAGCAGCAGCTGCCTTCTCGCATATGCAGTATTCCAATAGCCTTTGGACTGAATACCCCACCTTCACTACTCTTGACGCTTTCCAGTCCGTCATCTGCCATTATACAGAGAATCACATTTTTAAAATTAGAAACCTTAAAATGCTAGTCTTCTAAACCTTCATGTTTAGGCAACTGTTTTTCAGTTCTCAAATTTTGGGGTCACCCAATGGGCAAAGTATAAATGTGAGAGGCGGGACAAAGAAGGATATGGATACCAGATGGTGGGACTTGAGTATAAAAGAGGTGATGGAAAAGGCGTGGCTTCCAACACACTACAGAGGAAAGTTCCAAACGAACTCCTAGGAGTTGATGAATCAGAAATAGAGGTTTAATTATATTTGTTAAACTTATAAAAATAACTAGCGAAATGTCTATCCATCCATTCATCCACCAATTCACTCACCAACCCACCCACTCATCCCTGTAAACATAAGAAGAAGGACAAGGATAAGAAGGGGCAGGAGGAAAGGAGAAAGAGAAGAAGGAGGTGGAGGAGGAGAAGGAAGAAGAGGAGGAGAGGAGGAAGATGAGAAAAAAGGAGAAGGAGAAGGAGAAAAGATAAAGAGCTAGCATGTGAACAAAATCCTCATATCAAGGATCCATAATACCTTTCATGAGTCCTGGGAAATGGAACCAAGTGGTAAAGAGTAGGGGTGAGCACTTGCTGTTCATCATCTTAAGTCCTTCTCTACACTTGACTTTTACTTTGAGACTTCAAAATTTTTATAAAATTAATTATATTTATTAAGAGGTAGAGTATTACAGAAACAATTAACTTAGAAAGTACATTCCAGACTCCCAGCCAAGATGGAAGCATAGGTAGACACACTTTGCCTCTTTGCACAACCAAAAGAAGGACAATACTAAATTTAAAAAACAAAAAAAAAGACCAGAACTGCTAGAAAATCGAACCGTATGGAAGTCTGACAACAAAGACTTAAAGAAGAAACATTCATTCAGAATGGCAGGAGGGTTGGAGACCAGCAGCCAGGGTGGAGAGGCATGGCAAGGAAGCAGCTGGAGGACTGGGTGGGCAAGGTGGTGGCTGGTGGACTGGGTGGTCTCACATTTGCGTGCAGAGAAAGTGGGAGGAACAACTGGGGAGCGAGATGGACCATGCAACCCAGGATTCCAGGATGGGTAAATGAAGCCCCAAAACCTCTGGCTGTAAAAACCTGTGGGTGTTGCAGCCGTGGGAGAAACTCCCAGCCGCACAGGAGAGTTTGTTGGAGAGACCCACAGGGTCCTAGAAATGTATGCAAGCCCATACACCAGGGAATCAACACCAGAAGGGCCCAATCTACTTGTGGGTACTGGGGGAAGTGACTGAAAGCTGGCCTAGAGCCAAACAAGCCACAAAATGAGGAGAGGCTTAGGAATCCCCAGGACAACTTTAAATGTCCCAACATCCAAATCATAGGGGTGCCAGAAGGAGAAGGGGATGAAGAGCAAGAAATTAAAAATGTATTTGAAAAAATAATGAAACAGAACTTCCCCAACCTGCAGAGGAAAATAGATTCCCAGGAATGTTTGAGAGTCCCAGAGAGGTTGGACCCAAGGAAGCACACACCATGGCACATCATAATTACTTTAGCCACAATTGAACATAAGGGGAGAATCTTAAAAGCAGCAAGAGGAAAGGAGATCATTACCTGCAAAGGAGTTCCCATAACACTACCAACTGACTTCTCAAAAGAAACCTTGCAGGCAAGAAGGGGCTGGAAAGAAGTACTCAAAGACATGAAAGGCAAAGACCTAAATCCAAGATTACTCACTATCTAGCAAAGCTATCATTTGGAATGGGAGGGAGGGCAGATAAAAATGCTTCCTCCTAGATAATGTCAAGTGTAAGGAGTTCATCATCACCAAGTCCTTATTATGTGAAATGTTAAAGGGACTTATCTAACAAAAAGAAGATGATCAAAAATATGAACAGTAAAATGATAACAAACTCACACCTATCAACAGTTGAACCTAAAAAGAAACAGAAACAAACTAAGCAAACAACTAGAACAGGAACAGAATCACAGAAATGGAGATTACATGGAGGGTTATCAGCAGGGAAAGGGAGAGGGGAGAATGGGGGGAAAGGTACAGGGGTACTTGAACAACAATTAAAATAAAATTTAAAAAAAGGCACAGGGAATAAGAAGCAGAAATGGTAGGTGCAAAATAGACAGGGGGAGGTTAAGAATAATATAGGAAGTGGAGAAGCCAAAGGACTTAACTGTACGACCCATGGAAATGAATTAAGGCGTGGGGGATGCTTGAGGGAGGGGGCATACAGGGTGGAGGGACACAAAGGGGAGGAAAAAAAAACGGGACAACTGTAATAGCATAATCAATAAAACATTTTCTTAAAAAAGTGACCTTCCTGTGAAATCTCATTCTGCAAGCACAAGCTTGTGAATGGTTCAAAAGCTTCAAATTTTCTTTTATTTGAGCTTAATAAACCATTACCTTTATTCTCAACAAATCGAGATCTTTCTCTCTTTAGTGTTTTACACATTGCTTATAACATTCCTGTAGAGACGTAGCTTTCCCTGTCAGTATGTGCACACATTTTTGTTGATTTTTAAAAATCCTATTTCAAAGATATTACTTATCTAATTTAATAGTCTACTTTGAGACATATTTGGGCTAATTTTTTTTTTACTCTCAGAAATATTGTTTCACTACCGAAAAGAAATATTGTTTCAATATTGAAAAGAAATAATTTTTCAGCCAACTTTGCGCACACAGGCAAATATTTATGTGGGATACAATTCTAGATGTAGAACATTGTGTTAAGGAATATGTAACCTTCAAATGTTCAATGGAGATTGCTAAACCATTGTGAACAAAGACTGTTGGATTCCCACTCTGCCAATGTTGATGAAAGAACCTTATTTAGAAGCCATTTCTACTGGGTTAATTTTTTTCCAATGTGTAGGATAGTATTGACGTTTCATTGTTGGGTTAAGTTGAATTTTTATTGTTGAGGAAGTTAAGCATATCTTTACATGTGTAGTACAGATACTTACATTTTGTTCTGTGGTTTGTGTATTCATGACTTTTATCCAAGTTTCCTATTGGATTTTTGTCTTTTTATTAAAAAGTTTCTTGTAATAGCTCTCTGACATTACGGAAATTAAAATTTTCTGTGTCACATTTGTCAAATTCTTACCACTTGTCTCACTCCACACACACTAGAATGGCTATCAAAAAGACAGATAATAATCAGTGTTGTCAAGGAGGTAGAGAAATCGGAACCTCATACACTGCTGAAGGGGCTGTAAAATGGTGCAGCCACTTTGGAAAATCATCTAGTAGTTCCTCAAAAAGTTAAACATAGGGTTACCATGTAAGCCAATAATTCCCCTTTAGGTATATACCCAAGATAAATAAAAACATATGCCCACACAGAAGCTTGAACACAAATGTTCATAGCAGTATTATTCATAATAGCCAAAATGCAGAAGTGACCCAGATGTCCACCAGTTGATGAATGGATAAATGAAATGTGTTATATGCACAATGGGATAATACTTGTCAATAAAAGCAAATTAAGTAGCAATGCACGCTACAACATGGGTGAACCTTGAAAACATGCCAGCATGGCTGATGCCAGCCTACACCTTCTAGTTGGTATTTCTGGTGACAGCTTCTGCCAGCTGCAGGGCCCCAGCTTTTTGGCCCAGGCCCCACCGAGGACCTCTTCTCCCTAGGGCCTCTCAGTCCCAGATCCCCTGAGCCTGGATGTTCGGTGCCTCTTCCTGCCTCTAAGATCATTAAATCGCATAACAAGACCCTGACAGAAATGGCTGTGGAGGTGCTTTCTGCTCTAGCTGGTTTAGTCTAAGGACCAGAAATTTAGAAGGTCAGGAGGCTTGAAACAAGACTGAGAAATTCCGCATGGGGCAGACACTGGTGGCTCTTGGAGAGCCTGTGAACTGAGGCACGAGGGACCCTTGTCAGAGGTGTTGCTCACTTGAGCAGCATCAGAAAGGCTGGGCTTACCTCACAAAGGAGCCATACATGTCACCACCTGGCTGGAGAGTATAGTCAGAGGGCAGGGGAAGCCCTGAGCTCAGGTCCCACTGATACCCTGACCAGGTGCAGGCATGAACTAAGTGTGTGCGGGACCCAGAGTGACCCACAGGTTAGGAGGTGGTCAGAGCTCAAGTCTTCAGGAAAGAGAAAGATTCCACTCGTGGGCCTGGCCATCCAGCTCAAAGCTCAGCGAGCAGGGAACTGGTGAAAAGCTTGGTTCTGAGGTGGGTCTGGGTGTAGCTGTGCTGAGTGGAGATAGATGATAGTAATGCCAGAGTGACCTCCAAGGGTGCCCCAGGCCACTTACTTCAGGGATCTCACAGCAGAAAGACTTGCAGGCCAAAGTTTGCTGCTCAAATCGCATGTGTATCAAATCAGTGTATGTCACTGACCGAGAAGCAAGGTGATGAGAAGGAGTATGTTAATATGCTTAAGATATGAGTCAAGTGGGGCAAAGGCGGACCCTGGGTGGGCCACGTTCTCTGCTGCATCAGCCTCCTGCTGCTAAAACAGGAGGCCAATAAAGGCTATGAGGCCCACAGTAGATGTTTGAGCAAAGTGGCCCAACAGGTCAGTAACACACACAGGTGGGTCTGCCTTGCCCTTGCAGAGCTGGACATGCTGTGCAGTCTCCTGCACAGCCCCATATGTAGTTTAAGTTTTCTCGGGAGAGGACACATGGGGCCAGGATGGCATCACTCAGTGGGTGGCCAGATGAAGACTTTCTGAGTATTGCGTTTTGCATGTATCTCATATATTGGATACCTGATGAACATCAGGGTCACCTTCTATGTTCAAGTTAGGCAGGCGATACTTCCTGCTTCTCTCTGATGAACACAACTGGTGTTCTGCCTATCAGGCTGCTTAGTCATCGTCTACACATAGCACAACTTAACCGTTTTGCCTGTCTCACAAGCCACATCCTGATTTATTTTATATGGTGAACCAAATCTCCTCAAAAGCAAATGTACATTACAAGCGGTGATGTGTACACACACGTGAGTCAGGTTGAATGAGTCTGAAGGTTCATGTCAGGGCTCTCACTCTGTCAGGTGGCAGAGGCATTGGCTTGACTTCTTTGTGAGTCACATTTTCCTCGGGGTAAAAGGCCCCACGGGAATGGCAATGTTTAAATGGAATAATACATGTACGGTCCTTATTAGAGGGTCTGGTAAGACTCACCAACACTCAATAGATAGATCCCAGGGTGATTACTAATGAGCCTGACTAGAAAGAGGGGGAGATGCAGGACACAGTTTTGAGGCCTGTACAAAAACTTTCATATGCACTCCAGGAAAGGAAACAAACGAGCAGTTTTGAGACCCGTGTTTTCCCTGCAGCAGTGCATCTGCCGCAGGTCTTCATGTCCATCTGTGCACACAGACTTGATACAGATAGGCACCTTCACTGGATACATGGGGACCTCACAGAAAAGGCAACAGGGGTCATCTGGCAGGGAAGAAAGGGGTGTGTTTGAGTGCAAGCATGCATGGGTTCTCCCAAGTGTGAGTGCATAGAGATATGCATCCTTCCAGGAAGAAAACAGCCAAGATGGGAACGTGGACTGAATTGTAACTGCAGACTTCTCATGTGGCTTCCCTTTGGGGAAAGAAAGACACTGTTTACAGAGATTCTCTCCTTTTCACCCACAGTAGTGCTAAGAGAAGTTGGGGAGCAGAGGCATCAGAGCTAGCCCAGGCTGCCCATCTCCCCAGCCCTGGAAGGACAGTGGGAAGTCAGCCTGTGCTCCTTTGGCTGAGGTGCCATGGCCAGATTCTGCCCAAGCCTACTGCTCCTTGTGGCCACTGTGGTCCTCGTGTCCAGAGGTATCCATGCCTGGGGCTCACCAAAGGTGGTAAGGAAATTCGAAGATATCCCGGAAACCTACGTCTATGTGCAGCAGGCACTGTGGTTTGCCATGAAAGAATATAACAAGGCCAGCAAAGACAAGTATACCTTCAAGGTGGTGCAGATTCTGAAGTCCCAGGAGCAGGTTGGTGGACATTTGCCCCTCACTTCTCTGCACATCTGTAGTTGTGGTGTGGTCATCATCCATGGATGGCTACTGAGACCAGAGAGTGGAAAAGCAACTGAGGGATGTCTTTAGCTAAATATATGAATTTAATTGTTTAATCCTTTATTATTCTGGGATGAGATAGAAAATATCCATTAAAGTAACTTAAAATTGATTATAGTCACATCATAGGTAAGAGCCCAGAAGGGCTCTTAAAGAGACCAAGTTTGGAAAACGTTGGGCTAATACCACCAAAATGAATACTGACAAGCATAAATTATTATACAGTGAACAAGCAAAGAAACTGCAAGCGCAGCTTTCACTGATAAAGAGAACCAGAGCAGAGAACAGAAGGCTTTTCTTTGCAAAAGAATGCCTACTTGTAGATGTAAAAGAATATGTAACTAAAAAATCACCTTTTGCAATCACCATTGTAATAACTAATTCAGGCAAAGATCATCAATAAATCCCATAGCTATTGGGTGAGAGAATACTGGAGAACAAATTTCTGCAGGGATTACTTAATTAATTACAATGGGGAAGAGATGCACTTTCTGGTGAATGCTTCACTCGGCAAATACGTACATCAACACTGGGACAAATCAACAACCATGTGCCGCTGATGTGATAGTCCCGAAAGGACACAACATCATCTGCTCATGTCGTTCTTGCACAAAAAGCATACCCTAACTGTAGTCACGGGGAACAATTCAACAAATCCATAAGATCACTTATAGGTATCGACTGGTGTCACAAAGACGAGAAAAAGCAGGGAGCCTGTTCTCGATCAAGAGAGACTTAAGAAACATGACAATAAATGTAATGTATGCTGGTATATGATCTCTTGGATTAAAAAAATTATAAAGAATGTTATTAGGACAATTGGAGGAATTTGAATATCATAGAAAAGAGCATTGGGCCAATGTAGTATTTCTTGAGAAAGACGATTGTACTGTGTTTATGTAGGAGGGGATCAAGACAGGGCTGGTGGTTGGCTGATGGCTGTTGAGTATGATTTAAACCAGTCTGTTTTTATACTTTGAAAACATCCCTCAAATATAAAGCAGTGGTTCTCAGTTCAGTATGGGTTTTGCTTGGCAGGGGAGCTTGGCAACACATGGAGACATTTTTGGTCATCAAAACTAAAGGATGACCTATTCACATCTAGTGAATGGAAGCCAGGGATACTGCTAAACACCCTACAGTGTCTAAACACTCTACAGGGACCCCTGTCCCCCACTCCCTGCAGAGTGATCCAGCCCCAAATGTCAGTGGTGCTGAAGTTGCAAAGCTTGATAACCAGTCAAAATAAAGTTCTGGGAATACACATGTTTACAAAATGAAAGTGAACACTCTATTTCTTGCATTTCTAATCTGACTCATCGTTACTGAGGACATTTTGCTCTGTCCTTTCATACATATTCTATACATTTACTTCCCTAGTCTCCTACTTTTTAATGTGGCCAGGACAGGAGTGTTATTCAGTGGTCCCTAATGAAAACTTAAAGGTAGTCATGAAATCACACTTAAAAGTCTGCCTACTACACCCATTTTGTTCAATGCCCAGGCAATTTATCTAGAATTTCTAAAATGTTTGCTGTATTTTATGAATTGTCTCTTATGCTCCTGGGGTCAGTTATTGTGTCTAGTGTGGTCATTCTCTTTCATGTGTTCTCTCCCCCAAGTCCCATAAAACTTTTCTTCTTGCTCATGATTTAATAATAAAAGTCTAAGTTTACCATTGTGTGGCTCCATGTCCCCATGAGGCACTCCTGAAGAGAGGGCAATGGTGGGTTCTGCACAGATGAGGAAGATTCCCTGGAAGTCAATAATTTTGAAGGGTGTATCACATGGAATAAGGTGTGTGTTGCTGACATTGCCAAAGCATAGAAGGCTTTGGAGAGAAGCAATACACTCAGAAGCATATTTCAGTTCTGGGATGTGTTTTCTAGTGCCTAGACATGAAGATACTATAACCTCTGCTGTTTACTTCCCAAGCTTCAATAAAGTTTTTTGGAAAATAGTTTTCTTGATTTACCTTAGGACAGTTTGTCATTACTTTAAAATTAAATACCATAATGAGAGAGAGGGTGGGATGAGAGAGAGAGAGAGAGAGAGAGATCAAAGTAAGAACCCTCTCCCCCAATGACTCCAAAACTAACTTCTGACAAGGAAACCTCTAGATATATAGTAAATATAGTAGGAGAGAGGGTCATTGACCCTAAGCAGACATGTTTATTTATCAGAGATGACTATTAATACTATGTATTCCTTTATGATATCTAATTTTTAAGTTACTCTGACAGGTCACAGATAGTTTGGACTACTTTCTTGAAGTCAAAATTGCCCGAACAATGTGCAAGAAATTTTCAGGAGAAAACGAAAACTGTCTATTACCACAGGATCCCAAAATGCAAAAGGTATGTGGCCAAGACAGGGGGAAATGATGATCATGGTTAGGTTTTTGTCCCAGACAGATAAAACTGATAGAAACAACCCTGCTTTGATTTTAAAGTTTCCTTTTTAAACCATATTCTGAACATATTCAGAACTGAGGATGGACAGGCTCTAGACATAGAACAATTTTTTATTATATTTTGCTGATACCACCTCCTGTGTCACCACTGACAACACAGACACACACATGCACGCATGCACAGAGTTAGTGGCTTTAAACAATATTCTCCAATCTGGGCTGGGTTCTGTTCCCTGTGTTGTGTGCCGGGGTAGGAATGCTCCATATGGCTGCTCTACTTACATGTCTAAGACAGCTGAAACAGTTGGGGGCTGGCTGCCATCCTTCTGACTCTGCTCAGGGACTCTTCATGGGGCAAACTTGCATGGTGACCAGTTATCCTAGTTTGTCTCGAACTAAGAGGTTTCCTAGGATGTGGAGCTTTCAGTGCTAAAATCAAAACCAGTGAAGATCTGGGAAAGCTGGTGTGAATTTGGGCTTCCTACAACATGTTGGTCCCATGGGAGCAGAAGTTGCCACCAGTCCTCCTCTGATCTTGTCTTGGAAGTCCCAGAATGTCCCTTTTACCACATTCTTCTGGTCAAATTAAGTCACAAGTTCAGCTCAGATTCAAGAGGAGAGCATAGACTCCCCTCTCCATGGGCAGAACATGATGTACATACTAGCAGGAAAGGAATTGATGGCGAGCATCTTGATGGTCATCTGCTGGGGGATGCTTACACAGTAGAAAGCATGCCTGACCAACTTTATAGGCTTGTGATTGCTTTGCAGCCAGTAATACTAGAAGGAACTTTCCTTGGCTGGTTACAATAGTGCAGCTGCTGTATGGAAGGCCTTGAAGTTTTGGACAGTTCCAAGGCACCTAGGCTAACGGCCCAACATAAATGAAGTTGCTCACTATAGTCTCATATGTTCATCCTCTGCTTCTTTGTGCCACAAGTGAGAAACAAGCTGGGTCTGGGTGTTGCCAGAACTCATGCCCAGATGGGCACTGTCACAAATGGACCAATTCATCTCTCAGCCTCAGTGAGAAAATTCCTTACTCTCATCATATTGAATTAAAAGGGACATTTTGGATTTAAATTTAAACTTTTTAAGTATGCATAAATATTTTCTAAAAGTATATACTCATACAATTAAATGATAAAGGTGATGGCATGCTCCTCTGTGCACCTTGAGGACCTCCTAATTCTGCCCCCATGCCAGGAGTAGCCACCAGGATCATTTGTGTGGGTATCTAAAAAACAATCTTACTATTAGTTTGTATAAGCCGATAGGGTCTTTCTTCTTTTTTCCTTAACAACTGCTGAGGGTACTATGTGTATTTTGATGTAACTTCCTTGTGTATCTTTTCATATTTGTCTTGGTGATATTTTCATAGCAGTTGATTTCCAATTTTTCACTTCCATAAAGGAGATGGCAGACATCTATTTATCTATCATCTATCTTTCCGTGCTTTGTGCATATTTCACCTATTTACTATATACGTAGAGGTGGCAGCAGACATGGGTAAGCATAAATAATGTCAGATTAGCTATTGCAAACAATTGCCTGACATGCTCAAATAAAAAATACCTTCACATTCAAATAAATAGTAGGCACTACAACAGGACACCAAAATGCAAGTGGACGGCTCCATCCAGAGAATGGACACATTGTGAATTATTATAAATCATTTCAATTAACTAACATTTCAAATATCCTCGTAGGTACTAAGAATGTTGTATCAGATACACATGTGCCTTCCACACAGATTTTATAGTTTGTCATAATTTTATTACATTAATTTTAAATATTCATTTTAACAAATAAAATGCTACACATCCATCCGGCTTCCCCTCTCTAAGAGTACCACTCTCCTAAAATTGGTGAGTGGTGTTCCTACCCTTAAAATAAAACTTATCTATTTAGAGTTTTGTGTGTTTTTGAAATTAACATAAATTTTAGTACTTTCTCATGTTTTGTTTGTCCAGTCAACAATATGTTTTGAGATTTATTCATGTCTTGGTATAATCTCCTATTATTTACCTATGCCAAATGACTTCTTGAGTCAGTGTGTGTGGTGTGTGTGTGTATGTGTGTGTATTCATTTTTTTATCACTGTACATTAAGCTCTTATATGAGTATATAACATTGTATTTAACCATTTTCCTACTTTGAACATCTTTGGTTGCTTTGTTTTATTTTATTTCCTCTATCTCTTTTTTTTGAATTTATCAGGTTGATAAAACCATACAGGTTCCAAGTGTACGACACCGTAACACACCATCTGCATACTGCACCATGTGCTCACCACTCACAGTCAAGTCTCTTTCTCTCACCACCATTTATCTCCCCTTTGTCCTTTTCCCCCTCTTCTCAATGTCCTTTTCCTCTGGCAATCACCACATTGTTGTCTGTGGCTGCTTTCTTTTTCTTTTGTTTTTTTTAAATGTATAAATATTTAATTTTTTATTGTTACTCAATTACAGTTGTCCCACATTTTTTCCCATTGCTCTCCCCTGCCCTACACCTCGGCCATGCTCCCAGCATGGATGATTTTTTTTCTTACTCCTGTTACCATTTTCCCCCAGTTCCCTAACCCCTTCCCCTCTGACAGCTGTCAGTATGTTCTCTGTATCTAGGAGTCTGTTTCTATTTTGTTTCTTTGTATAATTTGTTCATTGGATTCCACATATAAGTGAAATCATATGGTATTTCCCTTTCTCTGACATTTGGAGGCTTTAAATTTTTCACTCTTATGATTACAATGGCCATTCCAATGAGTATAAAGTGGTATCTCATTTTGGTTTTAGTTTGCATCTGTCTGATGGATAGTGATGCTGAGCATGCTTTCATATGTCTCTCAGCCCTCTGTATGTCCTCCTTGGAAAAGTGTCTGTTCATAACCAACGCCAGCTCGGGCAAGGGTTTCATCCCCAAGATATATAAAGAACTCCCATGGCTCCACTCTAGGAAGGCACACAATCCAAATAAAACATGGGCAAAGAGTCTGAAAAGACACTACTCCAAGGAGGACATACAGAGGGTCCAGAGGCATATGAAGGGACACTCAGCATCACTAGCCATCAGAGAGATGCAAATTAAAACCACAACGAAAGACCACTTCACACCAGTCAGAATGACCATCATAACAAATCAAGAAACAACAAGTGCTGGTAAGGTTGTGGAGAAAAGGGAACCCTAGTGCACTGTTGGTGGGAATGCAGACTAGTGCAGCCACTGTGGGAAAGAGTATGGAATTTCCTCAGAAAACTGAAAATGGAACCACCTTGTGACCCAGCAATTCCAGTGCTGGCATTATACCCAAAGAATCCCGAAATACTAATTCTAAAGAACCTATGCACCCCAGTGTTCACAACAGCACACTTTACAATAGCCAAGTGCTGGATGCAAGCCAAGGGCCCATCAGTGAATGAGTGGATCAAGAAACTGTGGTACATATCTACCATGGAAGACTACACAGCAGAAAGAAAGAAGGAGCTCCTACCTTTTGTGACAGCATGGATGGATCTGGAGAGCATTGTGTTAAGTGAAATAAGCCAGGCCAAGAAAGACAAATACCATATTATATCACCTATAAGTGGAACCTAGTCAAAAAAACAAACAAGCAAGCAAAACATAACCAGACACATTGAAATAAAGAATATACTGACAGTAAGCAGAGGTGAGGTGGGAGCGTTATAATGGGGGGAAAAGGGGCAAGGGTGGTCAAGGTACATATATAAAGTACACATGGACAAACCCAAAGGAGGGTAGGACTGAGGGTGGGAGGTGGAGATGGGTGGGGTGGGAGAGAGTGGTGGTGGGAAAATGGAGACAACTGTACTTGAACAACAATAAACATTTTTTTCACTCTTTTTATGTTGTATTTTTTCATGACCATTTATCTTCCTTTATATCCTCCTAAACTCTTCACTCTTCAACAACAATGCTGCAGTGAAAGTCATGGGGCATGCTGGCTCCTCCCAGCCATGATGCTGGGAGTAGGACCGCCATATTGTGGAGCACATGAAACTTCAACTTTTGTGTGGCAGGCCACACGTGACACATTACTTCGATTTTACTCTCCAAAGTCATTGAGCTAGCATATCTTCCATGAATGGTGTGTACAATTAATCATTTCTCTTCAGCCTTGTCAGTGTTTGGTGTTATGAGTCAAAGTTTTCCACTCCAATGTATGTGAAAAGTTATCTCATCATTTCACATTGAGATGCTTTTTATTACAGATTCTATTTATTTATTTTTAGAGAGAGGGGAGGGGAGGGAGAGAGGGAGAGAAACATCAATGCGTGGTTGCCTGTCATGTGCCTCTCTACTAAGGACCTGGCCTGCCACCCAGGCATGTGCCCTGACTGGGAATCGAACCAGTGACCCTTTGCTTCGCAGGTTGGTGCTCAATCTACTGAGCCACACCAGCCAGGGCTAGAGGTGCTTTAATATTCCTAATGATCATCCAGGTTTTCTCTTCTGGATCTGGCTTTTTAATATCGTTTCCTCTGGAGCAAAGAGCCTCTGCCAGGTGCCATGGCCTTAAGTAGAGGAATGCAGCCAACCTTCTGTAAACCCCTGAGCTCATTCTCCTCATGCCTCCCACTTTCCTGCCTCTTATCTCCCTTGGCCAAACCAAACTGGAAACCAGAGCATGACCATTAGTGTGGTCTATAGAGGTCAGGGTGCAAGGATGCCCACTGACGCACCCCACAAAGGGCTTTTGTCTTTCAAGACATGCTGGGTAGAGACAACGAGTGTAGACCTGGAGTGGAAAATAGAGAAAATCCAGCCTAGTGGCAAGGTTGGAGACAGCAAGATCTATTATAAGTCTATTGGAATAGATCAGATGAGAGATGATGTTGGTTAGGATGGTGAAGGTGCTCAGTTCTAGATATCTGTGAAAAAGTTGGTCAGAGTATGCTGAAGGATTGGCCATGGAGTGTGAAAAGAGGAAAGTCAAGGATGACTTTAAGATTTGTAGGGTTTGGAGGCAGTTGACTCTCTTGGTTTTCTCTTCTGTTCTCATTCTGTATAGTGAGTAGTCGTCATTCAGTAGGCTTCCATCACCTTGCTCACACTCACTTATCATGTGAGATTCCTCCCCATCTCTGCTTTTGTGTGGGGTCCTTTCCTGTTTCATAGAGCTCCTAGAGATTTGAGTTTATCTGTTTACTTTCATTATTGGGGTTCAGGAAGGTGGAAAGAGTAAGCATGTAGGCACCTTAAAAATATTTTTTTAAAATTTTATATTATTTTAAATAGTTATTAACCTGATTCATTTAATGTAGAAAATATGGAAATTTTCAAAAACATTAATAGCTTATCACCAACTATAAGTATCCTTATGCAAAGTTTACCACTCTCAATGTATAGATAGAATCCTATATTTTTCTACATTTTATTTTTTAATGATTTTATTGTTCAATTACAGCTATCTGCATCTTCCCCCCCCTTTCCCCCACTCCAGCTAAACCCACCTCCCTCCCTTGCTTCCACGTTCCCCTTGGTTTTGTCCATGTGTCCTTTACAGTAGTTCCTGAAAACCCTTCCCCCCATTGCCCCCCCCTCTTGCTATTGCTAGATTGTTCTTAATTAAAATGTCTCTGGTTATATTTTGTTTGCTTTTTTTCTTTTGTTGATTATGTTCCATATAAAGGTGAGATCATATGTCCCTCCCCGCCTGGCTTAATTCACTTAGCATAATGCTCTCTAGTTCCATCCATGCTGTCACAAAGGGTAGGAGCTCCTTCTTTCTCTCTGCTGTGTGGTATTCCATTGTGTAAATGTACCATAGTTTCTTGTTCCACTCATTTACTGATGGTCACTTAGGTTGCATCCAGCACTTGGCTATGGTAAATTGTGCTGCTGTGAACACTGGGATGCATAGGTCCTTTTGGATTGGCGTTTCAGTGCTCTTAGGATATAATCCCAGCACTGGAATTGCTGGGTCACAAGGCAGTTCCACTTTTAGTTTTCTGAGGAAATTCCATACTCTTCTTCACAGTGGCTGCACCAGTCTGCATTCCCACCAACAGTGCACTAGGGTTCCCTTTTCTCCACATCCTCTCCAACACTTGTTTGTTGATTTGTTTATGATGGCCATTCTGACCAGTGTGAAGTGGTATCACATTGTGGTTTTAATCTGCATCTCTCTGGTGGCTAGTGATGCTGAGCATATTTTCACATGCCTCTGGGCCCTCTGTATGTTCTCCTTGGAGAAGTGTCTGTTCATGTCTTTTGACCATTTTTTGATTGGGTTGCTTGTCTTCTTGGAGTGGAGTTGTGTGAGTTCTGTATACATTTGGGGAATCAAACACTTGTCTGAGGTACCATTGGCAAGTGTGTTTCCCCATATAGTTGGTTCTCTTTTCATTTTAATGATGTTCCCTTTAGCCATGCAGAGGCGTTCTAATTTGGTGAGGTCCCACTTGTTTATTCTTTCCTCTATGCCCCTTGCTTTAGGGGACATATCAGTGAAGATGTTGCTCTGTGGAATGTCTGAGATTTTCCTGCCTGCTATTGGCATAGGAAGAGGTACCTAGACCAATGTAACAGAACAGAGAGCCCAGAAATAAACCCAAGTTTCTATGGTCAATTAATATTTGACAAAGGGGGAAGAGGCATAAAATGGAGTAAAAATAGCTTCCTCAACAAATGGTGTTGGGAGAGCTGGACAGCTACATGCAAAAAAAAAAAAAAAAAAAAAAAAAAAAAAAAAAAAAAAAAAAAAAAAAAAAAAAAAAAAAAAAAAAAAAAAAAAAAAAAAAAAAAAAAAAAAAAAAAAAAAAAAAAAAGAAAGAAAAAAAAGAAAAGAAAATAAGGAAAGAAAGAAAGAAAGAAAAAGAAACTCGATCACCAACTTACACCATACACAAAAATAAATTCAGGGTGGATAAAAGATTTAAATATAAGTCATGACACATAAAAGTCCTAGAGGAAAACATTAGCAGGAAAATCTCAGGCATTTCTACCTTTTATATTACATTTGTATTTTTATGTAGCTGGGAATCACGGTGTACCCTGTTCCATAGTTTAGAATTTTATTTAAGAATAAACTCCATGGACTTGCAAAACTCTAAAATTATTCAAAAGCATTATATGGTGAAACTATTTGATTTTACTTAATATTTCCACCTACTATTTAGGAAATCCCTGAGAACTGATTAAATTTTTCCAATTTTTAGCTATTGTGAACAGAGTTTTAATGAATGTTCTCTTTAATTTCTATTTGTATGTATATCTGATTATTGTCTCCTCATAGGCTAAGTCTCCACAAGTCGAATCACTCTTTCAATATTTTTCACCTCTTAAAGGTTTTTAATATACATTGATAAAATGTTCTCTATGATTGGTCTTGATAATGGAGTTTTTAATTCCTCTGCCTCATGATTGTTTCCTGTCTACCTTGACTGATCCAGAAGTCAAGGAATTAGTGATCTCTCTGATAAGCTCACTCTCTCCTCCCCACCACTGCCCATCCTGAATGCCCATCTGGCCTGGACACCCCTCCAGCCTGGGCATGGTCCTTCAGTGGACTTTCTGGGTTGCTGGTAGCTTGGTCCTATTTCCCCCCTCACACTGTCTGATCCCTCAGTCATTGTGTTTTATGCAAGTTCAGTTCCACTTAATGCTGCCATTCATATTTCCATTGATATAATGGAGGTTCCCTACTTTGTTTTCATTCTAACTGAATAACATTTTTAGGAGAGAGAGGAGGAACACAGGTCAACTTATCCCACACTATGAGCCCGAAGCCCCGTGCATCCTGCAGGCCCTGAAAATAGCGCTACGTGTCTCCTCCCAGCTTCCCAACTGCAAGTTTTCTTGGTGGTCTCTGTCCAGGCTTTGACCCTCATCCCCTCCCAAAGGCATGCAGGACCCTGTGCTATTCTTCTTGTGTTGCCTCACCTTGGAGGGACCCACTGGGCCCTCCATGCAGCATGGGGGCCTGTGTGTCTGTGGGCTGCAGGGAAACTGGCGTGACTAGATAAGAACCAGAGCTGAGAGCAAGGATTTCTAAGGATAGCCAGTTCTTGGGCTATCCGAGAGAAAACAGAGCCACGTCCATGATGGCTTCAGATCATAGGGAAGTGAATTGGCAGGAGCCCATGCTAGTGAGTGAGGCTGGCTCCTCTGCCATTAAGTTCCAGGTCAACAGCTCTGAAGTCATTGGGGGCCTGGCTGGGTCAGACCACCTCTTAGTATTCACATCCTAAAATAGAAACTTAAAAGAAGACTTTTTTTTCCAATTGTCTTTCTTTCTTTTTTTTTTTTTTAAAGTACATTTTATTGATTATACTATTACGGTTGCTCCAATTTCTTTCTCCCGTTTATCTCCCCTCCACCCTGCACCTTGCCCCCACTCTTGCCAACCTCCATCATCTCCCCCACCCCCTGCCTCTTAGTTCATGTCCATGGGTTGTACATATAAGTTCTTTGGCTTCTCTACTTCCTCTACTATTCTTAACCTCTCCCCGTCTATTTTATGCCTACCAATTATGCTTTTTATTCCCCATACCTTTGGCTGCCCATTCTCCCCCTCCCCCTCCCCATTGATAACCCTCCGTGTGATCTTCATTTCTGTGATTCTTTTCCTGTTTTAGTTTTTTGCTTAGATTTGTTTTTGTTTTTCAGGTTCAGTTGCTGATAGTTATGAGTTTGTTGTCATTGTATTGTTCATAGTTTTTTATCTTATTCAATTTTATTTCTGGAAGCTAATTATTATTTTTGTCTCTTTTAGATGTTTCTTTGCACCTTTATTGTTGCATCCAAGCCCTGGAAATTTGAACTCACTGTGCTGAAGAAACAATGCAAAGATATCTAATTACCTCCTGGTACATTCTGCCACTCTCACTCTCATTCTGAAGAAGCAAAGACACTTGCAAAACATTTAAATTACACAACTGACCCACTGACTTCATTCTTGTGGGCTCCTTGATGATTTGTGCCCTTTTTCTTTCTTGTGCATTCTTCAGGGGCTCATGCTGAGAACGCGATGCCTTTTTACAGCACTGGAAAGCCTCTTCTAGTTGGCTAATTCATCTCCTGGCAGGGACAATCTTCTACCAAGAGTGGAAGAGAGTGTGAACTTGTTTCCATGTTGCACCAAACTGAGCATAAGCTCCTTTTCACTGTCAGCTTTCCGAAGAAGTACACGGAGGACCTAGCCCTCCGTTGCTTCAGCCTGGTCAGTAGTTTCTGCAAGGTTCTGAGGGTCTGGTTGCCTTGAGGATGTCCATCCATGGATTCCCTCAGAAATCTTCCTGCCTAGCACTTCTGGAAAGACATACATAGCCTAATGGCTTAGAAACAGTTTTGAACCCCAGACCAACCTGGGAGATAGTGAGTCACTTGGAAATTTGTGTTTCACTTTCGGTTTCAAATTGAGGCGGAAAAAAATGCAAGATGGTGTTGCATGGAGACTAGGCTGCATTTGTGTGTGCACGTGTGTGAGCGTGCACACAGTAGGATGTATTATCTAATAACCTTGCTTTGGGTAACTCAAGCAATTTATGCCTCTCATGGTGCCTGTGGGTCAGGTATCTGAGGGTGGCTTGGCTGGGTGGTTCCAGGTGTCACTGCTAATGAGGTTACACTCAGACATTGACTGCACTGCCCTCATCTAAAGGTTAATTGGCTTGGGAAAAAAAATTCCCAGGTGGCTTACATGCATGGCTGCAGGTTGGTATTGGCTGCTGAAAGGGAGGGCTCCGTTCTTCTCCACATGGAGCTCTCCCAAGGGCTGCCGTTTGCATGGTATTTCTCCTCCACATGGACCCTGGCTTCCTCCAGACAGAGTGCCCTGAGAGACCAAGATGGAAGCCACGATGCCTTCTGAGACCTCACTTCAGATGTCACACACCATCCAGTTATTGGCCACCCAGATTAACCCGGGGTCAATGTGGGAGGGGCCTCCACAAGGGCACGAAGACCAGGAGATACAAATCAGTGGAGGCCATCTTGGAGCCTGGCTACCATAATGTGAGTGTGAGCGTGAGTGTGTGCGTGTGTAGGGATGGACAGAGATGATGATGGAGGATGATGGAGGTTAACATGACCAGAAAGAGGCCCTCTCTGACACTTGGACGTGGAAACAATAGCACTGCTATGCAGGTCAAGGTCATCAGAGGAATGTCAACAAAAATGCAGAAGTAAGTTCTAACTTAGATGCATGAGAGATGGTGAAGCTCTCTAGAGGCCACCTGGCTGACAGGTAAACACTCCCCAAGAATTCTTTTCTGCAGGGTCGATGACAAGCTCCTGAGCCTCTGCCTAAGGGTTTCCTCCTGCCTAAGGGTTTCCTCTCCACCTGTGAGGGGCAGGCTAGCATGCTAGGGAGGTAATGCCTCTGTGAGGAACACTCAGCCAGTGGCTGAAGCTGGAGGATAAATGCCTTCATCTTCTGACGCCCCAGCAGATAACACCAAGGTTTGCTCTACCCAGTCTTTGAGAGGTGCCCAGCAAGATGGGGCCCTAGTTGCCCACATTGTGATTCTGCTCACTGTTACCTGCTGCTTCCCCTTCTACTTCCCCACTGCCCTTCTGGTGTCTTCTGGGATCACCTCCAAATAGACCACTTGCAAGAGAATTTTTGTCTCAATGTCAGCTTCTGGAGGAAACAGCCTCATTAGAGCCCAGGTCCACTGTGAGGGGTAGCCTGGGGCCACCCTGAGGGCTTGCCTGGGTGAGATCAAGCAGCAGGACATACTTCATCTGCATTTCCCTTGCCTCAGCCACTGGGGAAGGCATGCCATGTCCTCCCTCTTCCTCCGTGTGCTCACAGAGTTCTGGGTACATGGGGGGAGAAGTTCTTGCCATATTGCTTCTCCCCACCTCAAGACAGGGATCTCTATGATGCTACCTGCAGCACCTGCAGCTGGCTTCTCTTCATCCGACTCTGCTCTTAAGCCCAAGGCACTGTGGGTATGCAGCCTGAACTGCCATAGCACTTGCTTCCTGGGTTTATAGCCAAAGCTCGCAGGCCTCACCTGGTCTTATCAGCAGCCCCTCCAAAGAGCTTTGTCCTCTGAGCCCTGATGGTGTGGTTGCACACATGGAGGGACCTGCGTCCACTCACACATCCTGGGACAGTCATTGCAATAACACCTATTGCAAGCATCTGGGGCACCAGACTTCACCGTCCATATCCAAGGTCAGCAGTGCACTCTGCTTTGGGGTTTAACTTTTCAAAACCTTCTGAGCACTTCTGACACATTGAGTCAGGATGAAGAATCAGGACTGAGACAGCTCAATTGACTGCTTTTTATTTTTTATTTGCTCACTGTTGGTGGTGTTTTATGTGAGATGGAGGGAACTAGAGCATGTGGGCATTCGGGCTGTGAGACAACTCAGTATTGGCTCATTCTCCCAAGGGTTGAAAACCATTAAATCCCATGACCTCAGCCACCCAAGGGACCAGTGGCCCATAAGAAGTTGGATCTCCAGCCCTTCTCCTTGGATATGGTGCTTCTTAGATGATTCATCAATGACAGAAGCCTTGGCTTTGCCACCATGTCCTTTTTCCCTCTTAGATCATGAGAAAATTTTTGTGGGGAGCACGAGAAAGAGTCAAAAAAATGCAGCTTCCAAGCAGGATGTGTTCCTTTTCCAGACTGGGTGAGCGTGGGGTGGGGAGTTCAGGGAGAAACCAGAGTTTTCATCCCATGGCCTGTACCAGAACTCGAGGTGGGCGGTGGGAGCATTAGGAACCAACCTGAACATTTGGAATGTGTGAAGGTGTGCTGAGGAACATGCAGGGCAAGGGCCACTGACAGCAAGGTTCATCTCTGTATACATCATCTGCCTCCAGACCCCTCCCCTTCCTTTGTCTCCATGGGAGCAGCTGGGCACGTGCAAAGGCTTCCTGGAATTCTCAGCCTCGGTGTTACTTTGCGTTCAGTCCTGTATTTATCGAGCCTTAGCGCTGTGCCTCGACCCTGGCACCTGAGGAAGCTGAGAAAAATGTCCAAATGTCTCCTCGCAAATGGGGAAGTGGCCATGGAACAGAACAGGACATCTGAATGTCGAGCATTTGATTGCCGACAGAAGCCGTTGTTTTCTTCTGCTGTCTCTCTTGATTCTCAGCTGCAGGCCTGGGAATTCATTCCTGAGAAAGTTTGCTCGCAAGTCCTGGCTTTCAGGTGGTTCCGGGAAAAAGAGGGGCTACCCTACTGAATTCCTGCTGTATCAGGGGTTCGTGTTCTGACCAGATCTATCCTCACAGGATGTCCAGGGTTCTGAGTGCTATCGCTGTGTAGGGCCAGTCGCCAGTCCTTCAGGAGGACTCCTTCAGGAGCCTCGGGGCCAGTTTCCAGTCTCCCTGTGTGGGAAGCTCAGGAAGCAAAGCCCATTCCTATGGGACCTGTGAGCACAGGGCCTTGGAACCACACCAATGCCCAAGATCTGGGGAAACCCATGCTGGAGCAGGCATGATCCCTGACTCTTTCATGGGAGTTGTACCGTCTCCAATAGCATTTTGTTCATAGTACTGCTTTCAGGCATTGCCTATTCCTACTGAGAATAGGAGCTACTTCCCAGGCTGTGGGGCGGGGCAGCCCTCCCCATTGGGCTCTTTTCCTCATTCATTTTCCCTCAGCAGTAAGCTCACATGAACATCTTCGATAAATTCCAGGCCATTTCTATCAAGTGTTGGGGGCTGTCGCCATTTTCATATTCAATGCTTTCAGTGTTGTATATTTCACCTGTCCTGTCACATGTCCATATGCACCTTCATTCCTATGTCAACAAAACATTGTACCCCCTTCTTAAGATTAGTTATTTCTAGGAAATAGATTCAAAAGTAATCAACAAATTGGCTGGCTTTGGTAAGTATGTCATTCTGAAACACCACCATAGGATACTAGGTTGTGACAAGAAGGATGAAGGGCACAGAAGTGGTCCTGTTCACCGTCTCATTATTGAGACAGAAACGTGTACTAACCCTGGGTAGTAATCTAAACTTTGGTCTCAAGTGTTTGTCCCCAGACTAAGGGGAGATCTTTGTGTGCTGTGGGGATGGCAGCTGTAGGAATGTGCACTGCTCAAGTAGTACCCAGATTTAAAAGGCTCGCAATGCAATCAAGCCTGGCCTCTGACTGGCAAGGATGGAAGCATCAGGCCATGGGTCTCTGTATTTCTTGCTCTCTCCCCACTAGGCTTATTATCCATTATAAAATGGTTGATTAAAATTTTCATTTTTAATCTTTCATTACCCTTAGTACATGAAGAATGTGGCCGTTGCCGCGCTGGAAACAAGAGCAAACTGATATGTCAGTTCTTCTTCCGAATAAAAGAGATCCTCTCTCTGGTTGAAATAAGAATGGGATAATGAGAATCAACATGTCCCCAGATCTTATCTCAACATGCTGGGGGATGCTGAGGCACAGGATGTGCAAGGACAGCAGGCCACTTAGAGGAAAAATGTCAATTGCCGTGGGCTCCGAAGAAGCTGCTTTCAAAACTCATGGGAAGGGGTAGCATCGGATCTCAGTTTCAACCGTGTCTGCATTCAATTAAGTCCAAACCTCTTTATTTTAATCAGTTCAAGTTTTGAGTATATATTTAACTTATTTTTATTTATATATGCCCCCCCACACACAAACTTTGGGATAATTTGTTACACAAAATAAGTAATTGGGACGGGTATCTATATCAATGTATCTAGGTTATATAATTAAAAATAATATTCTGTTTCTGGCTTAAAATTATTTTTCAATGTGTGGGCTTGAAATTCAGGTGTGCTTTGTTGGGGTCTTTTATAAAGCTGTAGCCAAGATGTTAGCTGAGGCTGCAGTCACCTGATGGCTTGACTGGGCTGGAAGATCCACTTCTAAGAGGTTCACTCCCATGGCTTTTGGCTGGAGGGCTCATTTCCTTACCAGCTGGTTTCAGAACACACGCAGGCCTCCCTATAGATCTGCTCCACAGAGCAGCTGGCTAAACCCAAAGCAAGTGATCCCAAAGAGTGAGCGGGGGCCAAATGAAAGCAGAAAGTCCCAGGGCCTTTTATGAGCCATTCTCTGAAGTTGTACAGTGTCAACTTACACTTTATTATTTAGAAGCCAGTTACTGAGCCTGGCCAACACAAATGGGAAAGACAAAAGAAAAAGAAAACTAGGCTCCACCTCCTGAAAGGAAGAGAATCAAGGATGTTGGGGACTGATCACTAAGCCACTCCATATACTATAAAAAGAAAATATATTAAGGTAGTAAAATCAATATTTTACAATGTTTTAGATGTCCATTAAAGTCTATTTGTGAAGAATTCAACATGAGAACTAAGAAGAGAAAAAGGAAGAACGTGGAAAAAAAAGTTGAAGAGATACCAAAGGGGTTGAGATTGAGGAAGAAGTGAAAGAAGAGGAGAGATGAGAAGATACACAGAAAACAACAGAGAGAAAATATGCAAGAAGCAGAGCAAAGCTCCATGAGACCTTGGAAGTCATGTGACTCCTGTCTTCTGCTAAAATCAATCAAGAAGAACTTTGCCTTCCCTAAAATCAAGTGCTCGCAAGAGGCTGCATTACCTGAGTTGGGACTGCCAGCTGTCTAGCAGGTCTCAGTCCTGTGGGCTGGTTAGTGCTCCTGCCTAAAGCCCAGATTGAGTGTCTCAATGGCATAATTTAAATATGGCCCAGGAGCTAGGCTGTAAGTTGGGAAAATTAAGTGGGCAATGTTGATGCTTACCCATCTCTTTGCATTGAGTAATATGCACTTAGTATGTTGCCAAACATTATGTATGAGGTTTGAACTCTGAGTCAGAGAAGAGGTCCACATAAAAAACTAGGGCCTCAGCGAGTGTGGCTGAGCCACACTCCACTAAGAATATTGGTTGGCAAGTCCTTGAGAAACGGAAAGGCAGCTCTGACAGAAGTCCTGCACTGTAGTCTTCACTCGGCTCTCTCAGCTTCTGGCCTTGAGCAGACCAGAAGTGCTTATAGGCCCAAGTGGTTTCAGTGCCCCTGCATGGGCTGGGAGCCTCCTTTGTAGGCCATGGTCCCCATTGATCTTTTACTCCTTATCCTGTAGGGTCTGGAAAGGGGCTTGTCTTCTTCTTGTGTCCTTGATGATTTCCATGACTTTTTCCTGGTTTCCAGGGTCAGATATCCAGTCCACTGAGCCAGCTGGTCCCCTGCCTTTGTCTTCTCCTGGCCCAGGAACTTTGGGGAAATGAGGGTGGGGGTATCTTCCCTGACAGCCAGAACTTTCTCCATTTAATCCTGGGTCGTGTTGTATAACATGCCTGTCCTGAAGACCCATTCCAGGTGTGAGGACCTGGCCCCATGTCCTCCTAGGGATAAAATTTGTGGCTACTGCTGACACATGCTGACTTAGATCAAGGCCTGTGCACCCAGCCTGCTCCTCAGAGCTTTCAGGAGGGAAGTCCAAAAACACAGTATGGGGGTGGGTGACGACCTGAGAAGCTTACCTCTGGAACCTTGGAGATGGCCCTAAAGCCAGGCCCAGCTTCTCAGAAGCTCCCAGGGCTCTGACATCACAGCGTGTCAGTATTTTTTTCTTGATTTTTGTATCTGATATTTCATTTTTGGTGTACAAAATTGCCTTTTCTTTTGCAAAATTCACCTATTAGGTGGAGTAGTGTTTTGGTAAAGCTATAGGATTTTCTATGTACACTAACATGTCATCTGAGTTTTGATTCATCCTTTCCAATTTTGCTGCTCTTTCTTTCTTTCTTTCTTTCTTTCTTTCTTTCTTTCTTTCTTTCTTTCTTTCTTTCTTTCTTTCTTTCTTCTTTCCTTCTTTCTTTCTTTCTTTCTTTCTTTCTTTCTTTCTTTCTTTCTTTCTTCTTTCTTTCTTCTTTCTTTCTTTCTTTCTTTCTTTCTTTCTTTCTTTCTTTCTTTCTTTCTTTTCTTTCTTCTTTCTTTCTTCTTTCTTCATTGCTGTGGCTAGGCCTTCCAAAACTATGTTGAATAGGATTGGTGAAAGCAGACATCCTTTTCTTGTTTCTGATCTTAGTAAGAAAACTTTTAGTTCGCCAATTGATTATGATATTGGCTGTAGGTCTCTGATATATGACCTTTATGATGTTGAGGAATGCTCCCTCTTCCCACTTTGCTGAGTGTTTTTATCATATTTGGGTGCTATACATTATCAAATGCTTTTTCAGTATCTACTGATATGATCATGTGATTTTTGTCTTTCCTTTTGTTTTTGTGATGTATTACATTTCTTGATTTGCAAATACCATACTATCCTTGCATCCCTGGGATGAATCCCACTTGGTCATGGTGTATGATCTTTTTAATGTATTGCTGAATGCAGTTTGCCAATATTTTGTTGAGGATTTTAGCATCTATGTTCATCAGAGATACTGGCCCATAGTTTTCTTTCTTTCTAATGTCTTTATCTGATTTTGGGATTAGGATGATGCTGGCTTCATGAAAAGAGTTTTTGAGTCTTCTGTCGTCTTGATTTTTTGGAATAGTCTGGGAAGGACAGGAGTTAGCTCTTCCTTAAATGTTTTATAAAGTTCTCCTGTGAAAATGTCGGTCCAGGGCTTTTGTGTACCAGGAGTTTTTTATTAGTGCTTTGAATTCATCATTTTTTATCAGTCTGTTCAGACATTCTGCTTCCTCTTCATTCAGTTTTGGAAGATTACATTTTTCTAGAAATTTGTCCATTTCACTTACATTTTCAAACTTCTTGGAATATAGTTCTTCACAGTACTTTTTCACATTTTTATGTATTATTTTATTATCATTCAGTTCAAATTAGTTTTTAACTGCAATTATAATTTAATTTGTTGGTTATTTATAAGTGTATTTTACGATTTTTAAACATAAGGACTTTCTAGTTACTTTTTATCACTTATTGCTAGATTAGCTACAATGTGAGCAAGAAACATATTGTATACAATTTCAATCCTTTGATATTTAAAAAAATAAGTATATTTCATTGATTATGCTATTACAGTTTTCCTAATATCCCCCCTTCATCCCCCCACCCTTGGAGATGGCCGTAAAGCCAGGCCCAGCTTCTCAGAAGCTCCTAGGGATCTGACATCACAGTACAGCAATGGATCATGGTGTTGTGCTTCCCTGAGCACTCCCCTTTTCTCCTGGGAAAAGAAAAGGGACTTGTTTTACATTTTCTTGTGTATTTTCAAACTGTCCTGAAGAATTTCTCTTCCTGTTTTCCTCTGGTGGCACATTTAATGTTTACCTGATGAATAATGCCAACGATGACCTACCAAGCAACAATAGGCAGCACCTTCCATCCTGTCATTAATTATATCCTGCCTCCCAGTCTGTTAGTAATGACAATTTGAAGCTTTCATAAAATATGTTACAAATGCTTCCAAACTTCCTTTCTCTGGCCACATCCTTCTAAAGTATTTGGTCACGATTTTCATTGGGATAATTTTCCCATCACAAGAGCAACAATTCCATCAGCTTTCTTGCTTTCCTTTTCTTTAAATCAAATGGTAAGGTTTAAATAATACCAGAGATGTACAAATATGATCAACATCACTTTATCTCAGTTAACCATACAACACTTAAATTTGCTTATCTGATTCTGTTTGGGTTATTTTATTCTATTGATCTAGTTAATAAAATGTTTTGACATATAACCATGAAATCCCCTGTAAAAGTTATTTTTAAGAAATAATTCAGCTATTTTTTTAGCTTTCCTTAGAGAATTTTAGAACATGTTTGTCTAATTTTATGAAAAATTTTCTTTGGAGTTTTCATTGGAATTGCATTATATTTGTAATAAATTAGAAAACATTTAACCTTAATGGTAGATTTTCCATGCATTACTGTGGTACTTGCACACAAATGCACATATCCATTTCTTGGGTCTCCTTTAGGGTCTTAAACAATGTATTCCGTTTTTTTCAAATCATCTTGATTTTTAAAAAAATATTCACAGATGATAGCTCACCTTAATTCTCTGCCATCTTGAATGATACATATTCTTCTTTTTTTTTTGTATGAAATTTTATAGTTGTTTCTCAAGTGCCTTAACACATTATCTGTGTTTATATATTGATCTTCTGTTAGTGATACTGCTTGGCCCTCTCATTGATCCAATAGCTAGGACTTTTCCTTTTTAAAGATTTTATGTATTTATTTTTAGAGAGGGGAAGGGAGGGAGAAAGAGAAAGAGAGAAACATCAGTGTGTGTTTGCCTCTCGCGTGCCCTCTATTTGGGCCACAACCCAGGCATGTGCCCTGACTGGGAATCAAACCGGTGACCCTTTGGTTCACAGGCCAGTGCTCAATCCACTGAGCCACACCAGCCAGGGCTCTTTTCATTTCTTAATGAAAGGGACATTCTTTTTTTTCTATTAATAAAACATGTTTCAAATTATTTATTTTCATTGTTGTTCAAGTACAGCTGTCTCCATTTTAACCCCTACACCCCCCCCATCGCCACCTCCCACCTCTGAACCTATCCCCTTTGGCTTTGTCCATGTGTCCTTTATACATGTTCCTTGATGGCCCTTCCCATATCCCCCCCCCCATTATCCCTCTCTCAACTGCCCTCTGGATACTGTCAGTTTGTTCTTTATTTCAATGTCTCTGTTTATATTTTGTTTGATTGTTTACTTACAGTGTTGAATGTTAGCTCTGTGACCAGAAATCACCATTTTATTCTTAACTTCAAATGAAGTTCTCTTCCAGTTTAAGCTCTTTCTATTCTTACACTAGTGAATAAGTTATTTTCTTTCTTGTAGAGTAAGTGTATTTCGTCAAATATTTTTAATGCATTTATTAAGATAAAGATCATTGTCTCCTTTATTATATTAATATTTTTAATTTAGTACTTTCTTTCTTTTTCATTTTCTTTTTTATTGTTTTTCAAGTAAAGTTGTCCCTGTTTTCCCACAACTGCTCACCCCTGCCCCACCCTTCCCCACCTCACGCCCTCAATCCTACCCCCCTTTGGCTTTGTCCATGGGTCCTTTATACATGTTCCTTCATGACCCTACCCCCTTTCACCCCCTGTTATCCCTTCCTCCCTCACTTCTGGTTACTGTTAGTTTGTTCTTTATTTCAATGTCTGTGGTTATATTTTGCTTGCTTGTTTTTTTTGTTAATTAAGTTCCACTTAAAGGTGAGATCACATAGTACTTGTCTTTCTTGGCCTGGCTTATTTCACTTAACATAATGCTCTCCAGATCCATTCATGCCATTGCAAAGGGTAGGAGCTCCTTCTTTCTTTCCAATGTGTAGTCTTCCATTGTAGAAATGTACCACAGTTTTGGGAACCACTCATTTACTGATAGGCACTTAGGTTGCTTCCAACACTTGATTATTGTAAATTGTGCTGCTAAGAACATTGGGGTTCAGAGGTCAGCAAGATGACAGAGGAGTGATTGGAAGCCACACTAACTTCCTCCCAGGGCCAATCTGGAACTACAACTAAATTGTGGAGAAATTATCCAGAACAAACAACTGAACAATAGTGAGAAAGAAACCTTATAACCTTGGACAGATAGAAGCAGCAGCTTTGACACAACCTGTCTGGTTAGGAGTGTGGCAGAGACTTCAGAAGGCTGGCTGGGTGCCCACAGGCCACAGTGCCAGAGGAATAATTAAGCAGCAGGTTGGACCCCCCTAAGAAGAATGGGGTCTAAACCTTAAGCTGGGATCCCAAGCCTAGAACACCAGAGCCCAAAAAGTGCAGAGATAACAACCAGCAGCAAAAAGCATCAGGGTTGCCCTCTGCCAGAGATGGATGGCTGGAGATTCAAAGAACCACTTAAAAGGACAATACACAAATTTTCATTTGCTGTCACTTATCTGGGGTTCCAGCAAAGGTGGAGAAGACTGCACCGAGGATGCCTGAGGAGAGACTAGGGACAGAAGTTTTGGGGAGACAGCAGAGAGAGTAGCCACAGGGATCCCAGAGCTGAGTCATCCCCCAATTGGCAGCAGCCATCCTTCTCAGGCAATCCAATCCACTCTCAGCAGCAGCTGCCTGAGGGGAAACAAAAGCCCTGATTCCAGGAGGAATTCTGGTCCACCCTGTGGGGCTTAAGCCTGACTTCTCAGTGCAGAGCGACTAGATTAACAAGTGAAGGACACAAACATAGACAGCATATCCCTGGCAATCTCTGAACAGGCTGCCTAAAGTCAGATGAGGTCAACGTCTCACATCACCAGAAGTAGATTCTAAAAGAAAAAAAAGTGATATATATGAGACACTACTGAGATGACATCCACTGTGATCCTCTCTATGATTAGAGATATTTTTCTTTTCTGCATGGCATTTTACCATTCATTTCTTGTCCAGCAAGTTAGTGTGTATTAAATTACTAGAATTTATACTATGGTTTATTTCTCTCCTTTCTTATAAGAGTCTCCATCTCTTTACACCCTTATTAATAGCGGTTCATTTGTGGTTCATACTGAGATTGCAGGGAGGAGATATTTTTGCAGAGGTGGGTTTGTTCCCTGGGATTGTGTTTTTTTTCTGGAAGTACCCGCAGAATAGCATACAACACATGGTGGACACAGTGACCCTCAATCAACCATCTGAATGGAAGGACCCACCAAAGAATGAACCAATGACAATCAAACCCAATTTCATCCAGAGAGCCAACATAAATGGCAAACCAAAAGCAGCAAGTTCAAGAGATTAACAAGACTACACAACTAAATCTCACATGTCTCCTACTATAGAAGTTTTCACCACAAACTCAGGGAGTCAGAACAGATCAATTTAAGAAGCAGAGGCTAACAAGAAGAGTCTCACAAGCAATTGGGAGACAAAGAAACAACCCCAAACCAAAAGAAAGGAGGAAGCCTCAGAAAAAATGCTAAATGAAATAGAGTCAAGTCAACCATCAGATATTGACTTCAAAGCAATGGTTATCAGGAAGCTCAATTAGCTCACTGAGAATTACCAAAAACTACAGGGAAAGTAAAATGAAATTACTAAAAACTATATCAACATGAAAAAGGAAATAGAAACTATCAACAAGGGCCAAGAGGGAATGAAGAATAAACTTTATAAATTGAATAACATAGTAGAAGGAATCAAAGATAGCCTTAGATGAAGCAGAGGATTAAATTGTTGACCTGGAGAACAAGGTAGAAAAAAACTCCCAGAAAGAGCACGAAAGGAAAAAGAGACTCAGAAAGAATGAAGAGGTGTTAAGGGAAAAGCAGGACAACATGAAACATAATAATGCCCATATAATAGGGATGTCAGAAGAATAAGTTGAAGGGCAAGGGATAGAAAACCCATTTGATAAAGTAACAATGAAAAGCTTCCCTAATTTGATGAGAGAAAAAGTCACACAAGTCCAGGGAGCAAAAAGGGTCCCAATCAAGAGGAACACAAAAAGGCCTACTCGAAGACACATAATAGTTAAAATGACAATATTCCAAGATAAAGAGAGAATCTTAAAGGCAGCAAGGGAGAAACAGGAGGTAACATACAAGGGAGCCATGATTAGGTTAGCAGCTGACTTCTCAATGGAAATTCAACAAGCCAGAGGGAATGGCAAGAAATAGTACAAGTAATGAAGAACAAAGGCCTGCAACTGAGACTACTCTATCCAGCAAGGCTCCCAATTAAAATGGAAGGTAAAGTAAGGAATCTCCCAGACAAATGAAGGCTCAAAGAATATACCTCCACCAAGCCAGCACTGCAAGATATGCTAAAAAGGCTGCTTTAAGAAAAGGAAAATAATAGAGTGAGAGAGAGAGGAACACAGATATGAAGGAAGTAAAATGGCAATGAATAAGTACCTATCAATAATAACTGTAAATGTAAATGGATTAGGTGCTCCAATCAAAGCACAGAGAGAAACTGAATGGATAAGAATTATGACCTACAGGATGACAGAAACCAGAGGGGAGAGAAGAGGGAATTTCAGGGGCAAAAGGGAAAGGATTATAGGAACAAGTATAAAGGACACATGGACAAAAACTAAGGGTGGGTGGAAATGGGAGGGAGGTGGGGAGCACTGGGAGGGGGGTGGATTGGGATGGGAGTAAAAGACATAAAACTGTACTTGAATAACAATTAAAATAAAATAAAAATTTTTAAAAGAATTATGACCTTCACATATGCTGTCTACAAGAAAAGCACTTCAGAAAAAAAGACTTGCACAGACTTAAAGTGAAGGGTTGGAAAAATATTCCAAGCAAATGAAGAGGAAAAGAAAACCTGTATAGCAATACTCATATCAGAGAAAATAGACTTCAAAAAAAGGACAATAAAAAGAAACCCAGAAGCACACTTCATAGTATTCAAGGGGAAAAACCATCAAGAAGACATACATATTATAAACATATATGCACCCAACATAGGACCACCAAAATATATAAGGAAAATCTTGGAGGACTTCAAGAAAGATATTGAGAGCACCACAATTATAGTAGGGGATTTCAACACCCCACTGTCAAAAATGGATAGATCTTCCAAACAAAATGTCAACAAACATATTTTGGCATTGAATAATTCCCTAGATCAAATGGACTTAAGTGATATATATAGAACATTTCATCCCAAAGAAGCAAAATTCACATTCTTTTCAAACATATGTGGAACATTTTCAAAGATAGACCACATGATAAGAAACAAAACAAGCCTCAACATATTTAAGATAATTGAAATCATATCAAATGTGTTCTCTGACACAAGGGACTGAAACTAGAAACCAACCTTAAGGAAAAAAAATTAAAAACACTCAAATTCATGAAATTTAATAGCATGCTATTAAATAATGAATGGGTTAAGAGTGAGATCAAGGAAGAAATCAAAAAGTTTCTACAAATCAATGAAAATGAACACACAATAGTCCACAACTTATGGGACATAGCAAAGGTTGCCCTCAGAGGGAAGTTCATAGTGATACAGGTCAACCTTAAAAAGATAGAAACATTTCAAATAAAAAAATCTAACCCTACATCTACAAGAACTGGAGGGATAACAATAAAGACAGCCCAGAGCTAGTAGAAGGAATGATCAGCACAAGTAGCCAAGATCAGCACAAAATTAAATGACATAGAAACTAAAGAATAATTCTAAGGATCAATAAATCCAAGAGCTGGTTCTTTGAAAAGATAAAAAAAAATTAACAAAACTTTATGTAGACTCATCAAGAAAAATAGAGAAAGGACCAAAGAAACACAATCAGAAATGAAAAAGGAGAGATGCAACTGATACCACAGAAATTCAAAAGAATGCTGGAGGGTTGGGGGGCCAGGGTGGGGGGGATGAAGAGGGGAAATTAGGAAAACTGTAATAGCATAATCAATGAAATATACTTATTTTTTTAAATATCAAAGGATTGAAATTGTATACAATATGTTTCTTGCTCACATTGTAGCTAATCTAGCAATAAGTGATAAAAAGTAACTAGAAAGTCCTTATGTTTAAAAATCGTAAAATACACTTATAAATAACCAACAAATTAAATTATAATTGCAGTTAAAAACTAATTTGAACTGAATGATAATAAAATAATACATAAAAATGTGAAAAAGTACTGTGAAGAACTATATTCCAAGAAGTTTGAAAATGTAAGTGAAATGGACAAATTTCTAGAAAAATGTAATCTTCCAAAACTGAATGAAGAGGAAGCAGAATGTCTGAACAGACTGATAAAAAATGATGAATTCAAAGCACTAATAAAAAACTCCTGGTACACAAAAGCCCTGGACCGACATTTTCACAGGAGAACTTTATAAAACATTTAAGGAAGAGCTAACTCCTGTCCTTCCCAGACTATTCCAAAAAATCAAGACGACAGAAGACTCAAAAACTCTTTTCATGAAGCCAGCATCATCCTAATCCCAAAATCAGATAAAGACATTAGAAAGAAAGAAAACTATGGGCCAGTATCTCTGATGAACATAGATGCTAAAATCCTCAACAAAATATTGGCAAACTGCATTCAGCAATACATTAAAAAGATCATACACCATGACCAAGTGGGATTCATCCCAGGGATGCAAGGATAGTATGGTATTTGCAAATCAAGAAATGTAATACATCACAAAAACAAAAGGAAAGACAAAAATCACATGATCATATCAGTAGATACTGAAAAAGCATTTGATAATGTATAGCACCCAAATATGATAAAAACACTCAGCAAAGTGGGAAGAGGGAGCATTCCTCAACATCATAAAGGTCATATATCAGAGACCTACAGCCAATATCATAATCAATTGGCGAACTAAAAGTTTTCTTACTAAGATCAGAAACAAGAAAAGGATGTCTGCTTTCACCAATCCTATTCAACATAGTTTTGGAAGGCCTAGCCACAGCAATGAAGAAAGAAGAAAGAAAGAAGAAAGAAAAGAAAGAAAGAAAGAAAGAAAGAAAGAAAGAAAGAAAGAAAGAAAGAAAGAAGAAAGAAAGAAGAAAGAAAGAAAGAAAGAAAGAAAGAAAGAAAGAAAGAAAGAAAGAAGGAAAGAAGAAAGAAAGAAAGAAAGAAAGAAAGAAAGAAAGAAAGAAAGAAAGAAAGAAAGAAAGAAAGAAAGAAAGAGCAGCAAAATTGGAAAGGATGAATCAAAACTCAGATGACATGTTAGTGTACATAGAAAATCCTATAGCTTTACCAAAACACTACTCCACCTAATAGGTGAATTTTGCAAAAGAAAAGGCAATTTTGTACACCAAAAATGAAATATCAGATACAAAAATCAAGAAAAAAATACTGACACGCTGTGATGTCAGAGCCCTGGGAGCTTCTGAGAAGCTGGGCCTGGCTTTAGGGCCATCTCCAAGGTTCCAGAGGTAAGCTTCTCAGGTCGTCACCCACCCCCATACTGTGTTTTTGGACTTCCCTCCTGAAAGCTCTGAGGAGCAGGCTGGGTGCACAGGCCTTGATCTAAGTCAGCATGTGTCAGCAGTAGCCACAAATTTTATCCCTAGGAGGACATGGGGCCAGGTCCTCACACCTGGAATGGGTCTTCAGGACAGGCATGTTATACAACACGACCCAGGATTAAATGGAGAAAGTTCTGGCTGTCAGGGAAGATACCCCCACCCTCATTTCCCCAAAGTTCCTGGGCCAGGAGAAGACAAAGGCAGGGGACCAGCTGGCTCAGTGGACTGGATATCTGACCCTGGAAACCAGGAAAAAGTCATGGAAATCATCAAGGACACAAGAAGAAGACAAGCCCCTTTCCAGACCCTACAGGATAAGGAGTAAAAGATCAATGGGGACCATGGCCTACAAAGGAGGCTCCCAGCCCATGCAGGGGCACTGAAACCACTTGGGCCTATAAGCACTTCTGGTCTGCTCAAGGCCAGAAGCTGAGAGAGCCGAGTGAAGACTACAGTGCAGGACTTCTGTCAGAGCTGCCTTTCCGTTTCTCAAGGACTTGCCAACCAATATTCTTAGTGGAGTGTGGCTCAGCCACACTCGCTGAGGCCCTAGTTTTTTATGTGGACCTCTTCTCTGACTCAGAGTTCAAACCTCATACATAATGTTTGGCAACATACTAAGTGCATATTACTCAATGCAAAGAGATGGGTAAGCATCAACATTGCCCACTTAATTTTCCCAACTTACAGCCTAGCTCCTGGGCCATATTTAAATTATGCCATTGAGACACTCAATCTGGGCTTTAGGCAGGAGCACTAACCAGCCCACAGGACTGAGACCTGCTAGACAGCTGGCAGTCCCAACTCAGGTAATGCAGCCTCTTGCGAGCACTTGATTTTAGGGAAGGCAAAGTTCTTCTTGATTGATTTTAGCAGAAGACAGGAGTCACATGACTTCCAAGGTCTCATGGAGCTTTGCTCTGCTTCTTGCATATTTTCTCTCTGTTGTTTTCTGTGTATCTTCTCATCTCTCCTCTTCTTTCACTTCTTCCTCAATCTCAACCCCTTTGGTATCTCTTCAACTTTTTTTTCCACGTTCTTCCTTTTTCTCTTCTTAGTTCTCATGTTGAATTCTTCACAAATAGACTTTAATGGACATCTAAAACATTGTAAAATATTGATTTTACTACCTTAATATATTTTCTTTTTATAGTATATGGAGTGGCTTAGTGATCAGTCCCCAACATCCTTGATTCTCTTCCTTTCAGGAGGTGGAGCCTAGTTTTCTTTTTCTTTTGTCTTTCCCATTTGTGTTGGCCAGGCTCAGTAACTGGCTTCTAAATAATAAAGTGTAAGTTGACACTGTACAACTTCAGAGAATGGCTCATAAAAGGCCCTGGGACTTTCTGCTTTCATTTGGCCCCCGCTCACTCTTTGGGATCACTTGCTTTGGGTTTAGCCAGCTGCTCTGTGGAGCAGATCTATAGGGAGGCCTGCGTGTGTTCTGAAACCAGCTGGTAAGGAAATGAGCCCTCCAGCCAAAAGCCATGGGAGTGAACCTCTTAGAAGTGGATCTTCCAGCCCAGTCAAGCCATCAGGTGACTGCAGCCTCAGCTAACATCTTGGCTACAGCTTTATAAAAGACCCCAACAAAGCACACCTGAATTTCAAGCCCACACATTGAAAAATAATTTTAAGCCAGAAACAGAATATTATTTTTAATTATATAACCTAGATACATTGATATAGATACCCGTCCCAATTACTTATTTTGTGTAACAAATTATCCCAAAGTTTGTGTGTGGGGGGGCATATATAAATAAAAATAAGTTAAATATATACTCAAAACTTGAACTGATTAAAATAAAGAGGTTTGGACTTAATTGAATGCAGACACGGTTGAAACTGAGATCCGATGCTACCCCTTCCCATGAGTTTTGAAAGCAGCTTCTTCGGAGCCCACGGCAATTGACATTTTTCCTCTAAGTGGCCTGCTGTCCTTGCACATCCTGTGCCTCAGCATCCCCCAGCATGTTGAGATAAGATCTGGGGACATGTTGATTCTCATTATCCCATTCTTATTTCAACCAGAGAGAGGATCTCTTTTATTCGGAAGAAGAACTGACATATCAGTTTGCTCTTGTTTCCAGCGCGGCAACGGCCACATTCTTCATGTACTAAGGGTAATGAAAGATTAAAAATGAAAATTTTAATCAACCATTTTATAATGGATAATAAGCCTAGTGGGGAGAGAGCAAGAAATACAGAGACCCATGGCCTGATGCTTCCATCCTTGCCAGTCAGAGGCCAGGCTTGATTGCATTGCGAGCCTTTTAAATCTGGGTACTACTTGAGCAGTGCACATTCCTACAGCTGCCATCCCCACAGCACACAAAGATCTCCCCTTAGTCTGGGGACAAACACTTGAGACCAAAGTTTAGATTACTACCCAGGGTTAGTACACGTTTCTGTCTCAATAATGAGACGGTGAACAGGACCACTTCTGTGCCCTTCATCCTTCTTGTCACAACCTAGTATCCTATGGTGGTGTTTCAGAATGACATACTTACCAAAGCCAGCCAATTTGTTGATTACTTTTGAATCTATTTCCTAGAAATAACTAATCTTAAGAAGGGGGTACAATGTTTTGTTGACATAGGAATGAAGGTGCATATGGACATGTGACAGGACAGGTGAAATATACAACACTGAAAGCATTGAATATGAAAATGGCGACAGCCCCCAACACTTGATAGAAATGGCCTGGAATTTATCGAAGATGTTCATGTGAGCTTACTGCTGAGGGAAAATGAATGAGGAAAAGAGCCCAATGGGGAGGGCTGCCCCGCCCCACAGCCTGGGAAGTAGCTCCTATTCTCAGTAGGAATAGGCAATGCCTGAAAGCAGTACTATGAACAAAATGCTATTGGAGACGGTACAACTCCCATGAAAGAGTCAGGGATCATGCCTGCTCCAGCATGGGTTTCCCCAGATCTTGGGCATTGGTGTGGTTCCAAGGCCCTGTGCTCACAGGTCCCATAGGAATGGGCTTTGCTTCCTGAGCTTCCCACACAGGGAGACTGGAAACTGGCCCCGAGGCTCCTGAAGGAGTCCTCCTGAAGGACTGGCGACTGGCCCTACACAGCGATAGCACTCAGAACCCTGGACATCCTGTGAGGATAGATCTGGTCAGAACACGAACCCCTGATACAGCAGGAATTCAGTAGGGTAGCCCCTCTTTTTCCCGGAACCACCTGAAAGCCAGGACTTGCGAGCAAACTTTCTCAGGAATGAATTCCCAGGCCTGCAGCTGAGAATCAAGAGAGACAGCAGAAGAAAACAACGGCTTCTGTCGGCAATCAAATGCTCGACATTCAGATGTCCTGTTCTGTTCCATGGCCACTTCCCCATTTGCGAGGAGACATTTGGACATTTTTCTCAGCTTCCTCAGGTGCCAGGGTCGAGGCACAGCGCTAAGGCTCGATAAATACAGGACTGAACGCAAAGTAACACCGAGGCTGAGAATTCCAGGAAGCCTTTGCACGTGCCCAGCTGCTCCCATGGAGACAAAGGAAGGGGAGGGGTCTGGAGGCAGATGATGTATACAGAGATGAACCTTGCTGTCAGTGGCCCTTGCCCTGCATGTTCCTCAGCACACCTTCACACATTCCAAATGTTCAGGTTGGTTCCTAATGCTCCCACCGCCCACCTCGAGTTCTGGTACAGGCCATGGGATGAAAACTCTGGTTTCTCCCTGAACTCCCCACCCCACGCTCACCCAGTCTGGAAAAGGAACACATCCTGCTTGGAAGCTGCATTTTTTTGACTCTTTCTCGTGCTCCCCACAAAAATTTTCTCATGATCTAAGAGGGAAAAAGGACATGGTGGCAAAGCCAAGGCTTCTGTCATTGATGAATCATCTAAGAAGCACCATATCCAAGGAGAAGGGCTGGAGATCCAACTTCTTATGGGCCACTGGTCCCTTGGGTGGCTGAGGTCATGGGATTTAATGGTTTTCAACCCTTGGGAGAATGAGCCAATACTGAGTTGTCTCACAGCCCGAATGCCCACATGCTCTAGTTCCCTCCATCTCACATAAAACACCACCAACAGTGAGCAAATAAAAAATAAAAAGCAGTCAATTGAGCTGTCTCAGTCCTGATTCTTCATCCTGACTCAATGTGTCAGAAGTGCTCAGAAGGTTTTGAAAAGTTAAACCCCAAAGCAGAGTGCACTGCTGACCTTGGATATGGACGGTGAAGTCTGGTGCCCCAGATGCTTGCAATAGGTGTTATTGCAATGACTGTCCCAGGATGTGTGAGTGGACGCAGGTCCCTCCATGTGTGCAACCACACCATCAGGGCTCAGAGGACAAAGCTCTTTGGAGGGGCTGCTGATAAGACCAGGTGAGGCCTGCGAGCTTTGGCTATAAACCCAGGAAGCAAGTGCTATGGCAGTTCAGGCTGCATACCCACAGTGCCTTGGGCTTAAGAGCAGAGTCGGATGAAGAGAAGCCAGCTGCAGGTGCTGCAGGTAGCATCATAGAGATCCCTGTCTTGAGGTGGGGAGAAGCAATATGGCAAGAACTTCTCCCCCCATGTACCCAGAACTCTGTGAGCACACGGAGGAAGAGGGAGGACATGGCATGCCTTCCCCAGTGGCTGAGGCAAGGGAAATGCAGATGAAGTATGTCCTGCTGCTTGATCTCACCCAGGCAAGCCCTCAGGGTGGCCCCAGGCTACCCCTCACAGTGGACCTGGGCTCTAATGAGGCTGTTTCCTCCAGAAGCTGACATTGAGACAAAAATTCTCTTGCAAGTGGTCTATTTGGAGGTGATCCCAGAAGACACCAGAAGGGCAGTGGGGAAGTAGAAGGGGAAGCAGCAGGTAACAGTGAGCAGAATCACAATGTGGGCAACTAGGGCCCCATCTTGCTGGGCACCTCTCAAAGACTGGGTAGAGCAAACCTTGGTGTTATCTGCTGGGGCGTCAGAAGATGAAGGCATTTATCCTCCAGCTTCAGCCACTGGCTGAGTGTTCCTCACAGAGGCATTACCTCCCTAGCATGCTAGCCTGCCCCTCACAGGTGGAGAGGAAACCCTTAGGCAGGAGGAAACCCTTAGGCAGAGGCTCAGGAGCTTGTCATCGACCCTGCAGAAAAGAATTCTTGGGGAGTGTTTACCTGTCAGCCAGGTGGCCTCTAGAGAGCTTCACCATCTCTCATGCATCTAAGTTAGAACTTACTTCTGCATTTTTGTTGACATTCCTCTGATGACCTTGACCTGCATAGCAGTGCTATTGTTTCCACGTCCAAGTGTCAGAGAGGGCCTCTTTCTGGTCATGTTAACCTCCATCATCCTCCATCATCATCTCTGTCCATCCCTACACACGCACACACTCACGCTCACACTCACATTATGGTAGCCAGGCTCCAAGATGGCCTCCACTGATTTGTATCTCCTGGTCTTCGTGCCCTTGTGGAGGCCCCTCCCACATTGACCCCGGGTTAATCTGGGTGGCCAATAACTGGATGGTGTGTGACATCTGAAGTGAGGTCTCAGAAGGCATCGTGGCTTCCATCTTGGTCTCTCAGGGCACTCTGTCTGGAGGAAGCCAGGGTCCATGTGGAGGAGAAATACCATGCAAACGGCAGCCCTTGGGAGAGCTCCATGTGGAGAAGAACGGAGCCCTCCCTTTCAGCAGCCAATACCAACCTGCAGCCATGCATGTAAGCCACCTGGGAATTTTTTTTCCCAAGCCAATTAACCTTTAGATGAGGGCAGTGCAGTCAATGTCTGAGTGTAACCTCATTAGCAGTGACACCTGGAACCACCCAGCCAAGCCACCCTCAGATACCTGACCCACAGGCACCATGAGAGGCATAAATTGCTTGAGTTACCCAAAGCAAGGTTATTAGATAATACATCCTACTGTGTGCACGCTCACACACGTGCACACACAAATGCAGCCTAGTCTCCATGCAACACCATCTTGCATTTTTTTCCGCCTCAATTTGAAACCGAAAGTGAAACACAAATTTCCAAGTGACTCACTATCTCCCAGGTTGGTCTGGGGTTCAAAACTGTTTCTAAGCCATTAGGCTATGTATGTCTTTCCAGAAGTGCTAGGCAGGAAGATTTCTGAGGGAATCCATGGATGGACATCCTCAAGGCAACCAGACCCTCAGAACCTTGCAGAAACTACTGACCAGGCTGAAGCAACGGAGGGCTAGGTCCTCCGTGTACTTCTTCGGAAAGCTGACAGTGAAAAGGAGCTTATGCTCAGTTTGGTGCAACATGGAAACAAGTTCACACTCTCTTCCACTCTTGGTAGAAGATTGTCCCTGCCAGGAGATGAATTAGCCAACTAGAAGAGGCTTTCCAGTGCTGTAAAAAGGCATCGCGTTCTCAGCATGAGCCCCTGAAGAATGCACAAGAAAGAAAAAGGGCACAAATCATCAAGGAGCCCACAAGAATGAAGTCAGTGGGTCAGTTGTGTAATTTAAATGTTTTGCAAGTGTCTTTGCTTCTTCAGAATGAGAGTGAGAGTGGCAGAATGTACCAGGAGGTAATTAGATATCTTTGCATTGTTTCTTCAGCACAGTGAGTTCAAATTTCCAGGGCTTGGATGCAACAATAAAGGTGCAAAGAAACATCTAAAAGAGACAAAAATAATAATTAGCTTCCAGAAATAAAATTGAATAAGATAAAAAACTATGAACAATACAATGACAACAAACTCATAACTATCAGCAACTGAACCTGAAAAACAAAAACAAATCTAAGCAAAAAACTAAAACAGGAAAAGAATCACAGAAATGAAGATCACACGGAGGGTTATCAATGGGGAGGGGGAGGGGGAGAATGGGCAGCCAAAGGTATGGGGAATAAAAAGCATAATTGGTAGGCATAAAATAGACGGGGAGAGGTTAAGAATAGTAGAGGAAGTAGAGAAGCCAAAGAACTTATATGTACAACCCATGGACATGAACTAAGAGGCAGGGGGTGGGGGAGATGATGGAGGTTGGCAAGAGTGGGGGCAAGGTGCAGGGTGGAGGGGAGATAAACGGGAGAAAGAAATTGGAGCAACCGTAATAGTATAATCAATAAAATGTACTTTAAAAAAAAAAAAAAGAAAGAAAGACAATTGGAAAAAAAAGTCTTCTTTTAAGTTTCTATTTTAGGATGTGAATACTAAGAGGTGGTCTGACCCAGCCAGGCCCCCAATGACTTCAGAGCTGTTGACCTGGAACTTAATGGCAGAGGAGCCAGCCTCACTCACTAGCATGGGCTCCTGCCAATTCACTTCCCTATGATCTGAAGCCATCATGGACGTGGCTCTGTTTTCTCTCGGATAGCCCAAGAACTGGCTATCCTTAGAAATCCTTGCTCTCAGCTCTGGTTCTTATCTAGTCACGCCAGTTTCCCTGCAGCCCACAGACACACAGGCCCCCATGCTGCATGGAGGGCCCAGTGGGTCCCTCCAAGGTGAGGCAACACAAGAAGAATAGCACAGGGTCCTGCATGCCTTTGGGAGGGGATGAGGGTCAAAGCCTGGACAGAGACCACCAAGAAAACTTGCAGTTGGGAAGCTGGGAGGAGACACGTAGCGCTATTTTCAGGGCCTGCAGGATGCACGGGGCTTCGGGCTCATAGTGTGGGATAAGTTGACCTGTGTTCCTCCTCTCTCTCCTAAAAATGTTATTCAGTTAGAATGAAAACAAAGTAGGGAACCTCCATTATATCAATGGAAATATGAATGGCAGCATTAAGTGGAACTGAACTTGCATAAAACACAATGACTGAGGGATCAGACAGTGTGAGGGGGGAAATAGGACCAAGCTACCAGCAACCCAGAAAGTCCACTGAAGGACCATGCCCAGGCTGGAGGGGTGTCCAGGCCAGATGGGCATTCAGGATGGGCAGTGGTGGGGAGGAGAGAGTGAGCTTATCAGAGAGATCACTAATTCCTTGACTTCTGGATCAGTCAAGGTAGACAGGAAACAATCATGAGGCAGAGGAATTAAAAACTCCATTATCAAGACCAATCATAGAGAACATTTTATCAATGTATATTAAAAACCTTTAAGAGGTGAAAAATATTGAAAGAGTGATTCGACTTGTGGAGACTTAGCCTATGAGGAGACAATAATCAGATATACATACAAATAGAAATTAAAGAGAACATTCATTAAAACTCTGTTCACAATAGCTAAAAATTGGAAAAATTTAATCAGTTCTCAGGGATTTCCTAAATAGTAGGTGGAAATATTAAGTAAAATCAAATAGTTTCACCATATAATGCTTTTGAATAATTTTAGAGTTTTGCAAGTCCATGGAGTTTATTCTTAAATAAAATTCTAAACTATGGAACAGGGTACACCGTGATTCCCAGCTACATAAAAATACAAATGTAATATAAAAGGTAGAAATGCCTGAGATTTTCCTGCTAATGTTTTCCTCTAGGACTTTTATGTGTCATGACTTATATTTAAATCTTTTATCCACCCTGAATTTATTTTTGTGTATGGTGTAAGTTGGTGATCGAGTTTCTTTTTCTTTCTTTCTTTCTTTCCTTATTTTCTTTTCTTTTTTTTCTTTCTTTTTTTTTTTTTTTTTTTTTTTTTTTTTTTTTTTTTTTTTTTTTTTTTTTTTTTTTTTTTTTTTTTTTTTTTTTTTTTTTTTTTTTTTTTTTTTTTTTTTTTTTTTTTGCATGTAGCTGTCCAGCTCTCCCAACACCATTTGTTGAGGAAGCTATTTTTACTCCATTTTATGCCTCTTCCCCCTTTGTCAAATATTAATTGACCATAGAAACTTGGGTTTATTTCTGGGCTCTCTGTTCTGTTACATTGGTCTAGGTACCTCTTCCTATGCCAATAGCAGGCAGGAAAATCTCAGACATTCCACAGAGCAACATCTTCACTGATATGTCCCCTAAAGCAAGGGGCATAGAGGAAAGAATAAACAAGTGGGACCTCACCAAATTAGAACGCCTCTGCATGGCTAAAGGGAACATCATTAAAATGAAAAGAGAACCAACTATATGGGGAAACACACTTGCCAATGGTACCTCAGACAAGTGTTTGATTCCCCAAATGTATACAGAACTCACACAACTCCACTCCAAGAAGACAAGCAACCCAATCAAAAAATGGTCAAAAGACATGAACAGACACTTCTCCAAGGAGAACATACAGAGGGCCCAGAGGCATGTGAAAATATGCTCAGCATCACTAGCCACCAGAGAGATGCAGATTAAAACCACAATGTGATACCACTTCACACTGGTCAGAATGGCCATCATAAACAAATCAACAAACAAGTGTTGGAGAGGATGTGGAGAAAAGGGAACCCTAGTGCACTGTTGGTGGGAATGCAGACTGGTGCAGCCACTGTGAAGAAGAGTATGGAATTTCCTCAGAAAACTAAAAGTGGAACTGCCTTGTGACCCAGCAATTCCAGTGCTGGGATTATATCCTAAGAGCACTGAAACGCCAATCCAAAAGGACCTATGCATCCCAGTGTTCACAGCAGCACAATTTACCATAGCCAAGTGCTGGATGCAACCTAAGTGACCATCAGTAAATGAGTGGAACAAGAAACTATGGTACATTTACACAATGGAATACCACACAGCAGAGAGAAAGAAGGAGCTCCTACCCTTTGTGACAGCATGGATGGAACTAGAGAGCATTATGCTAAGTGAATTAAGCCAGGCGGGGAGGGACATATGATCTCACCTTTATATGGAACATAATCAACAAAAGAAAAAAAGCAAACAAAATATAACCAGAGACATTTTAATTAAGAACAATCTAGCAATAGCAAGAGGGGGGGGCAATGGGGGGAAGGGTTTTCAGGAACTACTGTAAAGGACACATGGACAAAACCAAGGGGAACGTGGAAGCAAGGGAGGGAGGTGGGTTTAGCTGGAGTGGGGGAAAGGGGGGGGAAGATGCAGATAGCTGTAATTGAACAATAAAATCATTAAAAAATAAAATGTAGAAAAATATAGGATTCTATCTATACATTGAGAGTGGTAAACTTTGCATAAGGATACTTATAGTTGGTGATAAGCTATTAATGTTTTTGAAAATTTCCATATTTTCTACATTAAATGAATCAGGTTAATAACTATTTAAAATAATATAAAATTTTAAAAAAATATTTTTAAGGTGCCTACATGCTTACTCTTTCCACCTTCCTGAACCCCAATAATGAAAGTAAACAGATAAACTCAAATCTCTAGGAGCTCTATGAAACAGGAAAGGACCCCACACAAAAGCAGAGATGGGGAGGAATCTCACATGATAAGTGAGTGTGAGCAAGGTGATGGAAGCCTACTGAATGACGACTACTCACTATACAGAATGAGAACAGAAGAGAAAACCAAGAGAGTCAACTGCCTCCAAACCCTACAAATCTTAAAGTCATCCTTGACTTTCCTCTTTTCACACTCCATGGCCAATCCTTCAGCATACTCTGACCAACTTTTTCACAGATATCTAGAACTGAGCACCTTCACCATCCTAACCAACATCATCTCTCATCTGATCTATTCCAATAGACTTATAATAGATCTTGCTGTCTCCAACCTTGCCACTAGGCTGGATTTTCTCTATTTTCCACTCCAGGTCTACACTCGTTGTCTCTACCCAGCATGTCTTGAAAGACAAAAGCCCTTTGTGGGGTGCGTCAGTGGGCATCCTTGCACCCTGACCTCTATAGACCACACTAATGGTCATGCTCTGGTTTCCAGTTTGGTTTGGCCAAGGGAGATAAGAGGCAGGAAAGTGGGAGGCATGAGGAGAATGAGCTCAGGGGTTTACAGAAGGTTGGCTGCATTCCTCTACTTAAGGCCATGGCACCTGGCAGAGGCTCTTTGCTCCAGAGGAAACGATATTAAAAAGCCAGATCCAGAAGAGAAAACCTGGATGATCATTAGGAATATTAAAGCACCTCTAGCCCTGGCTGGTGTGGCTCAGTAGATTGAGCACCAACCTGCGAAGCAAAGGGTCACTGGTTCGATTCCCAGTCAGGGCACATGCCTGGGTGGCAGGCCAGGTCCTTAGTAGAGAGGCACATGACAGGCAACCACGCATTGATGTTTCTCTCCCTCTCTCCCTCCCCTCCCCTCTCTCTAAAAATAAATAAATAGAATCTGTAATAAAAAGCATCTCAATGTGAAATGATGAGATAACTTTTCACATACATTGGAGTGGAAAACTTTGACTCATAACACCAAACACTGACAAGGCTGAAGAGAAATGATTAATTGTACACACCATTCATGGAAGATATGCTAGCTCAATGACTTTGGAGAGTAAAATCGAAGTAATGTGTCACGTGTGGCCTGCCACACAAAAGTTGAAGTTTCATGTGCTCCACAATATGGCGGTCCTACTCCCAGCATCATGGCTGGGAGGAGCCAGCATGCCCCATGACTTTCACTGCAGCATTGTTGTTGAAGAGTGAAGAGTTTAGGAGGATATAAAGGAAGATAAATGGTCATGAAAAAATACAACATAAAAAGAGTGAAAAAAATGTTTATTGTTGTTCAAGTACAGTTGTCTCCATTTTCCCACCACCACTCTCTCCCACCCCACCCATCTCCACCTCCCACCCTCAGTCCTACCCTCCTTTGGGTTTGTCCATGTGTACTTTATATATGTACCTTGACCACCCTTGCCCCTTTTCCCCCCATTATAACGCTCCCACCTCACCTCTGCTTACTGTCAGTATATTCTTTATTTCAATGTGTCTGGTTATGTTTTGCTTGCTTGTTTGTTTTTTTGACTAGGTTCCACTTATAGGTGATATAATATGGTATTTGTCTTTCTTGGCCTGGCTTATTTCACTTAACACAATGCTCTCCAGATCCATCCATGCTGTCACAAAAGGTAGGAGCTCCTTCTTTCTTTCTGCTGTGTAGTCTTCCATGGTAGATATGTACCACAGTTTCTTGATCCACTCATTCACTGATGGGCCCTTGGCTTGCATCCAGCACTTGGCTATTGTAAAGTGTGCTGTTGTGAACACTGGGGTGCATAGGTTCTTTAGAATTAGTATTTCGGGATTCTTTGGGTATAATGCCAGCACTGGAATTGCTGGGTCACAAGGTGGTTCCATTTTCAGTTTTCTGAGGAAATTCCATACTCTTTCCCACAGTGGCTGCACTAGTCTGCATTCCCACCAACAGTGCACTAGGGTTCCCTTTTCTCCACAACCTTACCAGCACTTGTTGTTTCTTGATTTGTTATGATGGTCATTCTGACTGGTGTGAAGTGGTCTTTCGTTGTGGTTTTAATTTGCATCTCTCTGATGGCTAGTGATGCTGAGTGTCCCTTCATATGCCTCTGGACCCTCTGTATGTCCTCCTTGGAGTAGTGTCTTTTCAGACTCTTTGCCCATGTTTTATTTGGATTGTGTGCCTTCCTAGAGTGGAGCCATGGGAGTTCTTTATATATCTTGGGGATGAAACCCTTGCCCGAGCTGGCGTTGGTTATGAACAGACACTTTTCCAAGGAGGACATACAGAGGGCTGAGAGACATATGAAAGCATGCTCAGCATCACTATCCATCAGACAGATGCAAACTAAAACCAAAATGAGATACCACTTTATACTCATTGGAATGGCCATTGTAATCATAAGAGTGAAAAATTTAAAGCCTCCAAATGTCAGAGAAAGGGAAATACCATATGATTTCACTTATATGTGGAATCCAATGAACAAATTATACAAAGAAACAAAATAGAAACAGACTCCTAGATACAGAGAACATACTGACAGCTGTCAGAGGGGAAGGGGTTAGGGAACTGGGGGAAAATGGTAACAGGAGTAAGAAAAAAAATCATCCATGCTGGGAGCATGGCCGAGGTGTAGGGCAGGGGAGAGCAATGGGAAAAAATGTGGGACAACTGTAATTGAGTAACAATAAAAAATTAAATATTTATACATTTAAAAAAAACAAAAGAAAAAGAAAGCAGCCACAGACAACAATGTGGTGATTGCCAGAGGAAAAGGACATTGAGAAGAGGGGGAAAAGGACAAAGGGGAGATAAATGGTGGTGAGAGAAAGAGACTTGACTGTGAGTGGTGAGCACATGGTGCAGTATGCAGATGGTGTGTTACGGTGTCGTACACTTGGAACCTGTATGGTTTTATCAACCTGATAAATTCAAAAAAAAGAGATAGAGGAAATAAAATAAAACAAAGCAACCAAAGATGTTCAAAGTAGGAAAATGGTTAAATACAATGTTATATACTCATATAAGAGCTTAATGTACAGTGATAAAAAAATGAATACACACACATACACACACACACCACACACACTGACTCAAGAAGTCATTTGGCATAGGTAAATAATAGGAGATTATACCAAGACATGAATAAATCTCAAAACATATTGTTGACTGGACAAACAAAACATGAGAAAGTACTAAAATTTATGTTAATTTCAAAAACACACAAAACTCTAAATAGATAAGTTTTATTTTAAGGGTAGGAACACCACTCACCAATTTTAGGAGAGTGGTACTCTTAGAGAGGGGAAGCCGGATGGATGTGTAGCATTTTATTTGTTAAAATGAATATTTAAAATTAATGTAATAAAATTATGACAAACTATAAAATCTGTGTGGAAGGCACATGTGTATCTGATACAACATTCTTAGTACCTACGAGGATATTTGAAATGTTAGTTAATTGAAATGATTTATAATAATTCACAATGTGTCCATTCTCTGGATGGAGCCGTCCACTTGCATTTTGGTGTCCTGTTGTAGTGCCTACTATTTATTTGAATGTGAAGGTATTTTTTATTTGAGCATGTCAGGCAATTGTTTGCAATAGCTAATCTGACATTATTTATGCTTACCCATGTCTGCTGCCACCTCTACGTATATAGTAAATAGGTGAAATATGCACAAAGCACGGAAAGATAGATGATAGATAAATAGATGTCTGCCATCTCCTTTATGGAAGTGAAAAATTGGAAATCAACTGCTATGAAAATATCACCAAGACAAATATGAAAAGATACACAAGGAAGTTACATCAAAATACACATAGTACCCTCAGCAGTTGTTAAGGAAAAAAGAAGAAAGACCCTATCGGCTTATACAAACTAATAGTAAGATTGTTTTTTAGATACCCACACAAATGATCCTGGTGGCTACTCCTGGCATGGGGGCAGAATTAGGAGGTCCTCAAGGTGCACAGAGGAGCATGCCATCACCTTTATCATTTAATTGTATGAGTATATACTTTTAGAAAATATTTATGCATACTTAAAAAGTTTAAATTTAAATCCAAAATGTCCCTTTTAATTCAATATGATGAGAGTAAGGAATTTTCTCACTGAGGCTGAGAGATGAATTGGTCCATTTGTGACAGTGCCCATCTGGGCATGAGTTCTGGCAACACCCAGACCCAGCTTGTTTCTCACTTGTGGCACAAAGAAGCAGAGGATGAACATATGAGACTATAGTGAGCAACTTCATTTATGTTGGGCCGTTAGCCTAGGTGCCTTGGAACTGTCCAAAACTTCAAGGCCTTCCATACAGCAGCTGCACTATTGTAACCAGCCAAGGAAAGTTCCTTCTAGTATTACTGGCTGCAAAGCAATCACAAGCCTATAAAGTTGGTCAGGCATGCTTTCTACTGTGTAAGCATCCCCCAGCAGATGACCATCAAGATGCTCGCCATCAATTCCTTTCCTGCTAGTATGTACATCATGTTCTGCCCATGGAGAGGGGAGTCTATGCTCTCCTCTTGAATCTGAGCTGAACTTGTGACTTAATTTGACCAGAAGAATGTGGTAAAAGGGACATTCTGGGACTTCCAAGACAAGATCAGAGGAGGACTGGTGGCAACTTCTGCTCCCATGGGACCAACATGTTGTAGGAAGCCCAAATTCACACCAGCTTTCCCAGATCTTCACTGGTTTTGATTTTAGCACTGAAAGCTCCACATCCTAGGAAACCTCTTAGTTCGAGACAAACTAGGATAACTGGTCACCATGCAAGTTTGCCCCATGAAGAGTCCCTGAGCAGAGTCAGAAGGATGGCAGCCAGCCCCCAACTGTTTCAGCTGTCTTAGACATGTAAGTAGAGCAGCCATATGGAGCATTCCTACCCCGGCACACAACACAGGGAACAGAACCCAGCCCAGATTGGAGAATATTGTTTAAAGCCACTAACTCTGTGCATGCGTGCATGTGTGTGTCTGTGTTGTCAGTGGTGACACAGGAGGTGGTATCAGCAAAATATAATAAAAAATTGTTCTATGTCTAGAGCCTGTCCATCCTCAGTTCTGAATATGTTCAGAATATGGTTTAAAAAGGAAACTTTAAAATCAAAGCAGGGTTGTTTCTATCAGTTTTATCTGTCTGGGACAAAAACCTAACCATGATCATCATTTCCCCCTGTCTTGGCCACATACCTTTTGCATTTTGGGATCCTGTGGTAATAGACAGTTTTCGTTTTCTCCTGAAAATTTCTTGCACATTGTTCGGGCAATTTTGACTTCAAGAAAGTAGTCCAAACTATCTGTGACCTGTCAGAGTAACTTAAAAATTAGATATCATAAAGGAATACATAGTATTAATAGTCATCTCTGATAAATAAACATGTCTGCTTAGGGTCAATGACCCTCTCTCCTACTATATTTACTATATATCTAGAGGTTTCCTTGTCAGAAGTTAGTTTTGGAGTCATTGGGGGAGAGGGTTCTTACTTTGATCTCTCTCTCTCTCTCTCTCTCTCATCCCACCCTCTCTCTCATTATGGTATTTAATTTTAAAGTAATGACAAACTGTCCTAAGGTAAATCAAGAAAACTATTTTCCAAAAAACTTTATTGAAGCTTGGGAAGTAAACAGCAGAGGTTATAGTATCTTCATGTCTAGGCACTAGAAAACACATCCCAGAACTGAAATATGCTTCTGAGTGTATTGCTTCTCTCCAAAGCCTTCTATGCTTTGGCAATGTCAGCAACACACACCTTATTCCATGTGATACACCCTTCAAAATTATTGACTTCCAGGGAATCTTCCTCATCTGTGCAGAACCCACCATTGCCCTCTCTTCAGGAGTGCCTCATGGGGACATGGAGCCACACAATGGTAAACTTAGACTTTTATTATTAAATCATGAGCAAGAAGAAAAGTTTTATGGGACTTGGGGGAGAGAACACATGAAAGAGAATGACCACACTAGACACAATAACTGACCCCAGGAGCATAAGAGACAATTCATAAAATACAGCAAACATTTTAGAAATTCTAGATAAATTGCCTGGGCATTGAACAAAATGGGTGTAGTAGGCAGACTTTTAAGTGTGATTTCATGACTACCTTTAAGTTTTCATTAGGGACCACTGAATAACACTCCTGTCCTGGCCACATTAAAAAGTAGGAGACTAGGGAAGTAAATGTATAGAATATGTATGAAAGGACAGAGCAAAATGTCCTCAGTAACGATGAGTCAGATTAGAAATGCAAGAAATAGAGTGTTCACTTTCATTTTGTAAACATGTGTATTCCCAGAACTTTATTTTGACTGGTTATCAAGCTTTGCAACTTCAGCACCACTGACATTTGGGGCTGGATCACTCTGCAGGGAGTGGGGGACAGGGGTCCCTGTAGAGTGTTTAGACACTGTAGGGTGTTTAGCAGTATCCCTGGCTTCCATTCACTAGATGTGAATAGGTCATCCTTTAGTTTTGATGACCAAAAATGTCTCCATGTGTTGCCAAGCTCCCCTGCCAAGCAAAACCCATACTGAACTGAGAACCACTGCTTTATATTTGAGGGATGTTTTCAAAGTATAAAAACAGACTGGTTTAAATCATACTCAACAGCCATCAGCCAACCACCAGCCCTGTCTTGATCCCCTCCTACATAAACACAGTACAATCGTCTTTCTCAAGAAATACTACATTGGCCCAATGCTCTTTTCTATGATATTCAAATTCCTCCAATTGTCCTAATAACATTCTTTATAATTTTTTTAATCCAAGAGATCATATACCAGCATACATTACATTTATTGTCATGTTTCTTAAGTCTCTCTTGATCGAGAACAGGCTCCCTGCTTTTTCTCGTCTTTGTGACACCAGTCGATACCTATAAGTGATCTTATGGATTTGTTGAATTGTTCCCCGTGACTACAGTTAGGGTATGCTTTTTGTGCAAGAACGACATGAGCAGATGATGTTGTGTCCTTTCGGGACTATCACATCAGCGGCACATGGTTGTTGATTTGTCCCAGTGTTGATGTACGTATTTGCCGAGTGAAGCATTCACCAGAAAGTGCATCTCTTCCCCATTGTAATTAATTAAGTAATCCCTGCAGAAATTTGTTCTCCAGTATTCTCTCACCCAATAGCTATGGGATTTATTGATGATCTTTGCCTGAATTAGTTATTACAATGGTGATTGCAAAAGGTGATTTTTTAGTTACATATTCTTTTACATCTACAAGTAGGCATTCTTTTGCAAAGAAAAGCCTTCTGTTCTCTGCTCTGGTTCTCTTTATCAGTGAAAGCTGCGCTTGCAGTTTCTTTGCTTGTTCACTGTATAATAATTTATGCTTGTCAGTATTCATTTTGGTGGTATTAGCCCAACGTTTTCCAAACTTGGTCTCTTTAAGAGCCCTTCTGGGCTCTTACCTATGATGTGACTATAATCAATTTTAAGTTACTTTAATGGATATTTTCTATCTCATCCCAGAATAATAAAGGATTAAACAATTAAATTCATATATTTAGCTAAAGACATCCCTCAGTTGCTTTTCCACTCTCTGGTCTCAGTAGCCATCCATGGATGATGACCACACCACAACTACAGATGTGCAGAGAAGTGAGGGGCAAATGTCCACCAACCTGCTCCTGGGACTTCAGAATCTGCACCACCTTGAAGGTATACTTGTCTTTGCTGGCCTTGTTATATTCTTTCATGGCAAACCACAGTGCCTGCTGCACATAGACGTAGGTTTCCGGGATATCTTCGAATTTCCTTACCACCTTTGGTGAGCCCCAGGCATGGATACCTCTGGACACGAGGACCACAGTGGCCACAAGGAGCAGTAGGCTTGGGCAGAATCTGGCCATGGCACCTCAGCCAAAGGAGCACAGGCTGACTTCCCACTGTCCTTCCAGGGCTGGGGAGATGGGCAGCCTGGGCTAGCTCTGATGCCTCTGCTCCCCAACTTCTCTTAGCACTACTGTGGGTGAAAAGGAGAGAATCTCTGTAAACAGTGTCTTTCTTTCCCCAAAGGGAAGCCACATGAGAAGTCTGCAGTTACAATTCAGTCCACGTTCCCATCTTGGCTGTTTTCTTCCTGGAAGGATGCATATCTCTATGCACTCACACTTGGGAGAACCCATGCATGCTTGCACTCAAACACACCCCTTTCTTCCCTGCCAGATGACCCCTGTTGCCTTTTCTGTGAGGTCCCCATGTATCCAGTGAAGGTGCCTATCTGTATCAAGTCTGTGTGCACAGATGGACATGAAGACCTGCGGCAGATGCACTGCTGCAGGGAAAACACGGGTCTCAAAACTGCTCGTTTGTTTCCTTTCCTGGAGTGCATATGAAAGTTTTTGTACAGGCCTCAAAACTGTGTCCTGCATCTCCCCCTCTTTCTAGTCAGGCTCATTAGTAATCACCCTGGGATCTATCTATTGAGTGTTGGTGAGTCTTACCAGACCCTCTAATAAGGACCGTACATGTATTATTCCATTTAAACATTGCCATTCCCGTGGGGCCTTTTACCCCGAGGAAAATGTGACTCACAAAGAAGTCAAGCCAATGCCTCTGCCACCTGACAGAGTGAGAGCCCTGACATGAACCTTCAGACTCATTCAACCTGACTCACGTGTGTGTACACATCACCGCTTGTAATGTACATTTGCTTTTGAGGAGATTTGGTTCACCATATAAAATAAATCAGGATGTGGCTTGTGAGACAGGCAAAACGGTTAAGTTGTGCTATGTGTAGACGATGACTAAGCAGCCTGATAGGCAGAACACCAGTTGTGTTCATCAGAGAGAAGCAGGAAGTATCGCCTGCCTAACTTGAACATAGAAGGTGACCCTGATGTTCATCAGGTATCCAATATATGAGATACATGCAAAACGCAATACTCAGAAAGTCTTCATCTGGCCACCCACTGAGTGATGCCATCCTGGCCCCATGTGTCCTCTCCCGAGAAAACTTAAACTACATATGGGGCTGTGCAGGAGACTGCACAGCATGTCCAGCTCTGCAAGGGCAAGGCAGACCCACCTGTGTGTGTTACTGACCTGTTGGGCCACTTTGCTCAAACATCTACTGTGGGCCTCATAGCCTTTATTGGCCTCCTGTTTTAGCAGCAGGAGGCTGATGCAGCAGAGAACGTGGCCCACCCAGGGTCCGCCTTTGCCCCACTTGACTCATATCTTAAGCATATTAACATACTCCTTCTCATCACCTTGCTTCTCGGTCAGTGACATACACTGATTTGATACACATGCGATTTGAGCAGCAAACTTTGGCCTGCAAGTCTTTCTGCTGTGAGATCCCTGAAGTAAGTGGCCTGGGGCACCCTTGGAGGTCACTCTGGCATTACTATCATCTATCTCCACTCAGCACAGCTACACCCAGACCCACCTCAGAACCAAGCTTTTCACCAGTTCCCTGCTCGCTGAGCTTTGAGCTGGATGGCCAGGCCCACGAGTGGAATCTTTCTCTTTCCTGAAGACTTGAGCTCTGACCACCTCCTAACCTGTGGGTCACTCTGGGTCCCGCACACACTTAGTTCATGCCTGCACCTGGTCAGGGTATCAGTGGGACCTGAGCTCAGGGCTTCCCCTGCCCTCTGACTATACTCTCCAGCCAGGTGGTGACATGTATGGCTCCTTTGTGAGGTAAGCCCAGCCTTTCTGATGCTGCTCAAGTGAGCAACACCTCTGACAAGGGTCCCTCGTGCCTCAGTTCACAGGCTCTCCAAGAGCCACCAGTGTCTGCCCCATGCGGAATTTCTCAGTCTTGTTTCAAGCCTCCTGACCTTCTAAATTTCTGGTCCTTAGACTAAACCAGCTAGAGCAGAAAGCACCTCCACAGCCATTTCTGTCAGGGTCTTGTTATGCGATTTAATGATCTTAGAGGCAGGAAGAGGCACCGAACATCCAGGCTCAGGGGATCTGGGACTGAGAGGCCCTAGGGAGAAGAGGTCCTCGGTGGGGCCTGGGCCAAAAAGCTGGGGCCCTGCAGCTGGCAGAAGCTGTCACCAGAAATACCAACTAGAAGGTGTAGGCTGGCATCAGCCATGCTGGCATGTTTTCAAGGTTCACCCATGTTGTAGCGTGCATTGCTACTTAATTTGCTTTTATTGACAAGTATTATCCCATTGTGCATATAACACATTTCATTTATCCATTCATCAACTGGTGGACATCTGGGTCACTTCTGCATTTTGGCTATTATGAATAATACTGCTATGAACATTTGTGTTCAAGCTTCTGTGTGGGCATATGTTTTTATTTATCTTGGGTATATACCTAAAGGGGAATTATTGGCTTACATGGTAACCCTATGTTTAACTTTTTGAGGAACTACTAGATGATTTTCCAAAGTGGCTGCACCATTTTACAGCCCCTTCAGCAGTGTATGAGGTTCCGATTTCTCTACCTCCTTGACAACACTGATTATTATCTGTCTTTTTGATAGCCATTCTAGTGTGTGTGGAGTGAGACAAGTGGTAAGAATTTGACAAATGTGACACAGAAAATTTTAATTTCCGTAATGTCAGAGAGCTATTACAAGAAACTTTTTAATAAAAAGACAAAAATCCAATAGGAAACTTGGATAAAAGTCATGAATACACAAACCACAGAACAAAATGTAAGTATCTGTACTACACATGTAAAGATATGCTTAACTTCCTCAACAATAAAAATTCAACTTAACCCAACAATGAAACGTCAATACTATCCTACACATTGGAAAAAAATTAACCCAGTAGAAATGGCTTCTAAATAAGGTTCTTTCATCAACATTGGCAGAGTGGGAATCCAACAGTCTTTGTTCACAATGGTTTAGCAATCTCCATTGAACATTTGAAGGTTACATATTCCTTAACACAATGTTCTACATCTAGAATTGTATCCCACATAAATATTTGCCTGTGTGCGCAAAGTTGGCTGAAAAATTATTTCTTTTCAATATTGAAACAATATTTCTTTTCGGTAGTGAAACAATATTTCTGAGAGTAAAAAAAAAATTAGCCCAAATATGTCTCAAAGTAGACTATTAAATTAGATAAGTAATATCTTTGAAATAGGATTTTTAAAAATCAACAAAAATGTGTGCACATACTGACAGGGAAAGCTACGTCTCTACAGGAATGTTATAAGCAATGTGTAAAACACTAAAGAGAGAAAGATCTCGATTTGTTGAGAATAAAGGTAATGGTTTATTAAGCTCAAATAAAAGAAAATTTGAAGCTTTTGAACCATTCACAAGCTTGTGCTTGCAGAATGAGATTTCACAGGAAGGTCACTTTTTTAAGAAAATGTTTTATTGATTATGCTATTACAGTTGTCCCGTTTTTTTTTCCTCCCCTTTGTGTCCCTCCACCCTGTATGCCCCCTCCCTCAAGCATCCCCCACGCCTTAATTCATTTCCATGGGTCGTACAGTTAAGTCCTTTGGCTTCTCCACTTCCTATATTATTCTTAACCTCCCCCTGTCTATTTTGCACCTACCATTTCTGCTTCTTATTCCCTGTGCCTTTTTTTAAATTTTATTTTAATTGTTGTTCAAGTACCCCTGTACCTTTCCCCCCATTCTCCCCTCTCCCTTTCCCTGCTGATAACCCTCCATGTAATCTCCATTTCTGTGATTCTGTTCCTGTTCTAGTTGTTTGCTTAGTTTGTTTCTGTTTCTTTTTAGGTTCAACTGTTGATAGGTGTGAGTTTGTTATCATTTTACTGTTCATATTTTTGATCATCTTCTTTTTGTTAGATAAGTCCCTTTAACATTTCACATAATAAGGACTTGGTGATGATGAACTCCTTACACTTGACATTATCTAGGAGGAAGCATTTTTATCTGCCCTCCCTCCCATTCCAAATGATAGCTTTGCTAGATAGTGAGTAATCTTGGATTTAGGTCTTTGCCTTTCATGTCTTTGAGTACTTCTTTCCAGCCCCTTCTTGCCTGCAAGGTTTCTTTTGAGAAGTCAGTTGGTAGTGTTATGGGAACTCCTTTGCAGGTAATGATCTCCTTTCCTCTTGCTGCTTTTAAGATTCTCCCCTTATGTTCAATTGTGGCTAAAGTAATTATGATGTGCCATGGTGTGTGCTTCCTTGGGTCCAACCTCTCTGGGACTCTCAAACATTCCTGGGAATCTATTTTCCTCTGCAGGTTGGGGAAGTTCTGTTTCATTATTTTTTCAAATACATTTTTAATTTCTTGCTCTTCATCCCCTTCTCCTTCTGGCACCCCTATGATTTGGATGTTGGGACATTTAAAGTTGTCCTGGGGATTCCTAAGCCTCTCCTCATTTTGTGGCTTGTTTGGCTCTAGGCCAGCTTTCAGTCACTTCCCCCAGTACCCACAAGTAGATTGGGCCCTTCTGGTGTTGATTCCCTGGTGTATGGGCTTGCATACATTTCTAGGACCCTGTGGGTCTCTCCAACAAACTCTCCTGTGCGGCTGGGAGTTTCTCCCACGGCTGCAACACCCACAGGTTTTTACAGCCAGAGGTTTTGGGGCTTCATTTACCCATCCTGGAATCCTGGGTTGCATGGTCCATCTCGCTCCCCAGTTGTTCCTCCCACTTTCTCTGCACGCAAATGTGAGACCACCCAGTCCACCAGCCACCACCTTGCCCACCCAGTCCTCCAGCTGCTTCCTTGCCATGCCTCTCCACCCTGGCTGCTGGTCTCCAACCCTCCTGCCATTCTGAATGAATGTTTCTTCTTTAAGTCTTTGTTGTCAGACTTCCATACGGTTCGATTTTCTAGCAGTTCTGGTCTTTTTTTTTTGTTTTTTAAATTTAGTATTGTCCTTCTTTTGGTTGTGCAAAGAGGCAAAGTGTGTCTACCTATGCTTCCATCTTGGCTGGGAGTCTGGAATGTACTTTCTAAGTTAATTGTTTCTGTAATACTCTACCTCTTAATAAATATAATTAATTTTATAAAAATTTTGAAGTCTCAAAGTAAAAGTCAAGTGTAGAGAAGGACTTAAGATGATGAACAGCAAGTGCTCACCCCTACTCTTTACCACTTGGTTCCATTTCCCAGGACTCATGAAAGGTATTATGGATCCTTGATATGAGGATTTTGTTCACATGCTAGCTCTTTATCTTTTCTCCTTCTCCTTCTCCTTTTTTCTCATCTTCCTCCTCTCCTCCTCTTCTTCCTTCTCCTCCTCCACCTCCTTCTTCTCTTTCTCCTTTCCTCCTGCCCCTTCTTATCCTTGTCCTTCTTCTTATGTTTACAGGGATGAGTGGGTGGGTTGGTGAGTGAATTGGTGGATGAATGGATGGATAGACATTTCGCTAGTTATTTTTATAAGTTTAACAAATATAATTAAACCTCTATTTCTGATTCATCAACTCCTAGGAGTTCGTTTGGAACTTTCCTCTGTAGTGTGTTGGAAGCCACGCCTTTTCCATCACCTCTTTTATACTCAAGTCCCACCATCTGGTATCCATATCCTTCTTTGTCCCGCCTCTCACATTTATACTTTGCCCATTGGGTGACCCCAAAATTTGAGAACTGAAAAACAGTTGCCTAAACATGAAGGTTTAGAAGACTAGCATTTTAAGGTTTCTAATTTTAAAAATGTGATTCTCTGTATAATGGCAGATGACGGACTGGAAAGCGTCAAGAGTAGTGAAGGTGGGGTATTCAGTCCAAAGGCTATTGGAATACTGCATATGCGAGAAGGCAGCTGCTGCTGTGATATAAGCAAGACAGAGGGGAAAGTAAGTCAAGCTGGTTAAAGCCATAGGCTGGTTTAACTAACCTGGCCTGGAGAAGGAGGGGTAAAGGGTCAAAGGTGACTGCAGATAATAAGTGGCTTAACCAGCAGGTGGTGATGACATGTGCTAGAGTAGGGAATGGAGAAAAAGTAGGCTTGGGCAGGAAATGTGAAGAGTTGAATTTGGGGCAAGTGGAATGTCAGCCACCTGCAAGATGCACCTGTCTCAGGTAGCATTTATCCTACCCTCCTTTGCCAATCAATGTCTAGCCTGCCACCCCATTTTATATTCTATTAGCACTCATGAATACTGGAAATAGCCTTATTTATTTGCTTACTGCTCTGATGTCTGACCCCTCCCTCGTTCCCAATCACGTAAAAAGGACCTTCCCACCTGTGATGGTGGAATAATGTCCCATAACTGATTTAGTCTAGCCCTTATTCTGAACATGTATTATTTGTATCATTTGCTATTACTATCCGCTTACCAGTTGGCATGTACCTTGTTTCCACATGAAGGCCGGTGGAGCAGTCACAGGAAGGTGAAAAGGGAGATGAAAGAAGAGAGAAAAAAGAGAAACAGAGAAGAAAACAGGAAGAAAAGTAGAAATAAGAAGCTGGGTTTGAGAAGGGGCGAGGGGTCCAATGAGGGCCACGTGCTCTTGTAGGTGAAGACAGAGGACAAGGAGCTGACACATCCCCTGTAGATTCCAAGGTTTTCGATATTCCTTGCCCCCTATCTGAGGTCTGGGAGACTGGGCTTTGCTCTTCATTCTTCTCCTCCTCCGAGCCCACAGTCAATTCCCAATCTAGCTGGAGCCTGCTGAGATGGGTCCTGCAAACCTGCCCTGGGCTGCGGCGGGCTCACCTGCCTATCTCCCCTTCTAGCCTTCCCGGTTAGGAAGTGCATTCTCTCATGCACTTCGACAGGTGCCTGCAAAGATGCTCACTGCCAGTGGGGAGGTACCTGCGTCACCTGGAGGTTCCATCCACTTTTGCTTTACTTTAAGGCATATGTATAATTTGAGGTGCACTTGGGTTCAGAATTATTACATGTTCATAATGAATCACCCCTTATTACATTAAGTGGTGACTTTATTTAGGTTACATTTTTATTTATATATATATTTAAAATTTTAATTGTTGTTCAAGTACAGTTTTCTGTCTTTTACTCCCATCCCAGCCCACCCACACAAGAGGTTTTTTCTGAGTCCTACTGTGCAGCCAGTTGTGCTCTAAATATGGTGGTCAGGCTGCACTCTGAAGTGTGGCAGGTGGTGAGCACACCAGCTCAGGTAACTCATGTGGGTCCAGTGACTTAGTGTGCTTTTCACCACACTCTCTTGAATTCTTCAGGTGAATAATCATACAAAAAAGAAACGGCCTTTTCTCCTCTTTTATAGATTGCGTACCAGTTATTCCATTTTCTTGACTCATTGCATTTTCCAATATGTTCCAGACCAGCATCCTTTTTCATTCCTGAGACCTATTTTCATCTACCTAGTCACATATTTCTTACTCATTTGTTTTACAGTTATAAACATTATATTTCTAAGTGTCGGTTGCTTAACAATATGAAATTACCTGTCTCTGAGTGAGAGCACTTAATCCACTCACATTTTCTGATCACTGACCCACACACTTTTAATGTATGACAGCCGATTATTTTCTTTACTTTTAATCATGAATTTAAGTAGTTCTTTATCATGGTTATTTTTACTGGTTTTGTGTGTCAATAAATATGACTTCTAAGGCACTTGAAATGGGAGATCATCTTGGATTCTCCAGGCAAGTCCAGAGTAAACACAAAGGGTTCTTATGAGTGAAAGCAGAAGGCAAGAGGATGAGAGAAGATGTGACAGAAGACAGAGGTGAGAGAGAGATTTATCTGAGAATGAAAGGACCACAGCAGGATGCAGGTGGCCTCTAAAAAATGGAAAAGACAAAGAAATGGATTCTCCTCTAGAAGCTCCAGAAGGAATAAAGCCCTGCCCATCCATTTTAGACTTCTGACCCCCAGAACTATAAGAAAGTAAATACAAGTTATTTTAAGCCAAAAAGAAATATAACTTTGCATATACTTTCTGCCATACCACTGTTTTTACTAGTATCTCTAGCATCAATTCAGTCATCGAAAACTCAGAGAGGTGTTACTCGTTCTGCTAACCCATCATTCTAACCAAGTCTAACAGCTTTTGTGGGAATCGTTGTTTCTTTTTATAAGTAATTTAAATTCTTGACACATTTGTGGTGATTATATTGATTTAAATATAGTTGGTGCTGGCCACTTTGATAGCTGCTGCATCTGAGTTGAACCGAGCATTTTCTTGAATATTAAGGAGACCTTTTTACATTCTTTTTTGACTTTGTCTTTTCCATCGTTCTTTCTCAGCAAGGGGGACTGTTGTTAGCTGCAGAGTTCCCTCTCAGTGCTGAGCAATATGAGGCTGAGCAGTCGGGGGAGGGGATGATGCACGGGGTAGAGGGTGCATGAGTGGTCTTCCTTCTCTTTTTGTGTGGTTACTGTCCAGTTTTGTTCTGAGGTGCTGCTGGAGTTTCTTGAGTGGCATATGTGCTCTCCCAGAGCTGTTTCTGTTATGGATAGCTGTCTTACCATTGATCTTTGTAGGAGGATGGATTTCCAGGGTCTCCTGAACTGCTATCTTGGGGCCATCACTCTGTAATTTTTTTCTTGATAGCCAAACATACTGTACCAGAATAAACTGTGGTAATTCAGTGATGTAGCAGTGAGGTTTGGGGGAGAGGAAGCATTCTATGGTTCTATGGCTAGGTCTCCATCTTTTACTGAGCCTATGCCTCTGGACTGTGAACTTCACATGTGTTTCAGGTTTTCTACCTGCCCCTGCTTAGGTTGCAAAAGATGCTGGAGACAGAGTTGAATATTTCACTTCCCCAAATCAGCTAGGCTCTAGACCCAGCAGATTGGGATCTGGTTAACCAGTTTCCCCTTGAGGGCAGGTCTTGTCAAGAAGAGTAGCATCTTTTAGCATATATCAGAATGGTGCCTTCTCCCCTCCTCCTGCCAGAAGCCGGAGGGGAATTTTCTCAGACACTTATTATGGGAATCTCCTCTTGGTAAATCTCACACTCTTGTGCCCCTCACCCCCCCACCATGGTTAGGTTTCCTGGAGCTTTTTACTCTCAGAGTTGTCTACTTTGAGATGACTCTGAGTTGTTTGCAATTCATCTAATTGATAAATTTCCTATCCTGGCTCTGGGTCCTGCAGTGGTTTCTGCTTGTCCCTGCTCTTGTAAGCCACAGTTGGCCCTGTATACTCCATCTCTTTTCTTTTCTTTTTTTTTTTCTTTTTCGATTTTAGAGAGAGAGGAAGGAAGGAAGAGTGAGGGGACATCGATTTGTTTTTTCACTCATCTATGCATTCATTGGTTGATTCTCATTTGTGACCTAACTGGGATGAAACCCTGGCATACCTGGGCAATGTTCTAACCTACTGAGCTACCCCAGCAGAGCTCTCTGTCATCTCTTATGAGTCTAAGAAGAACTGTTGATTTGCCAGTCTGCTCAGCGTTTTACTTGTTGTTAGGATAGAGTGGTGACTTACAAACTACCAGGATGTTTTGCAGAACTGTTACAAAATATTATTAATTAATTTGCAAACTTCCATACATGTTTTTTTTTTCTGGCCTAATCCCTTCACATTTTTCGATCCGAACCCCCTACCCCCTTTCCTCTGACAGCTATGAGTTTGTTTCTCTTTTGTTTATTTTTGTTCATTAGATTCCACATATAAGTGAGATTGTATGGTATTTGTCTTACTCTAACTGCCTTATTTCACTTAGCATAACATTCTTCAGGTCCATCCATGTTATAGCAAGCAGAAGATAAACTGTTCATCTTTTTTTTTTTTTTTCACAGCTGAGTACTATTCAGTTGTGTAAATGTGCCATAGTTGTTTTACCCAGTCATCTACTGATGGGTACTTAGGCTGCTGCCAAATCTTGGCTATTGTAAATAACACTGCAATGAACATAGGTATGCACGTATTCTTTCAAATTAGTGTTTTGAGTTTCTTTGGATAAATACTCAGAAGTGAAATAGCTGGGTCATAAGTCAGTTTCATTTTTAATATCTGGGCATAACTCCATACTGCTTTCCACAGTGGATGTACCAATCTGCATTCCCACCAACAGTGCATGAGGGTTCGCTTTCTTCACATTCTTTTTTTAAAAGATTTTATTTATTTAGTTTTCAGACAGAGAGGAAAGGAAAGAGGAAAGGTGGAAATAAACATCAATTTGAGGTCACCTCTTGCGTGCCTCCCACTGGGGACCTGGTCCACAACCCAGGCATGTGCCCTG
>PVKM010002345.1:33569-57944 GCA_004027735.1 Carollia perspicillata | reverse complement strand
CTCAATTTTCCAAAGCTCCCTGAATCTGTTCCATACTCCAAAACAACTCCCCTTAGGTCTACAGATAAGAGGAAAAAGCAAGGGACTGGTTGGTTAATGCAAAATTAAGAACAGAGTTTGTCTAGGGCTATAAAGACCAATATAATAGCAACTTCAAACTAAATGAAATTTGAAATTTGAGTTCCTTGTTTGCTCTGGTCACAATTCAAGTGCTCAATAGGGACATGTAGTTAGTGGCTACCATATCAGACAGTGCAGATATAGAACATTTCCATCTTCATGGTAAGTTCCACTGGACAGTGCTGCTCAAGGAAACAAAAGGGATGCTATTAGGAAAGGACCACAGCATGTTTCTAAGGTGGTAGTGAGCTACTTCTTAACCTAGATGGAGACCATGGATGCCTTCATAGTCTTATTTAAAATTTATATGTGTTTTTAAAACTCTTTTGGAATACATATAGCAAGACAAAAAAAAATCAAAATATTGTTTACCTGTATCTGTGAACACTTATTCTACCTTTTCTCAGTTACAATGAAAAAGTGTTTTTGCTCTTATATAATGGACTAACCTCACCATTTGTGCCAGGATTTCTTCCCCTGTCAGCTATGCAAGAACTTGGCTCCTATAATTGTTCCTGTTCTGTCCTACATTATCAGTTTTTTTTTTTTCACATCTCCTGGAGCATTGCCATCAATACACAAGGATGCTATAATAACTACCTTTAAAAAAAAAACTCAGGAAGAAAGGATAGATTTTACTGACCTTTCAACCACTTCCTTGTTTTACCACTCCTTTTTAGAACAAAGCAAACTCTGCCAGAGTGCTGTCTACACTTCCTTTCTTCGCTTCTTCTCCCCAACTCTCTCTTTAACCTATTCCAATTAGGTAAACCAGATGGCCAGTTCTAATTTCCCACCTTACTTGACCAGTATCAGTAGCAGCTGATTCATGTGATAACCACTGCCACATGCTTGAAGCACTTTCTTCACTTGGTTCCCAAGACAGCACATTCTCCTGATTTTTCTCCTACTTCACTGATGCTCCATCTCATTCTTCTTGGCTAACTCATAGTTCTTCCCTATTCACCGTCAAGTTGCTAAAGTTCCCCAAAAGGCTCAGAGTCATAACTCCTTTTCTTACCTAGCTATCCTTTCTCCCTAGCTGATCTACTCTAGTTCCACTTTTTAAAATTACCATTTAGTTTTAAACATTGGGAGCAAATGATTCTTAAATTTGTATTATCCCCAGCCCTGATTTCTTTGAGCTACAAATTACTAGATCACATCACCTTCTTGCTATTTTCACCTTGAATCTAACAGATATCTCAGAGTTAACTTCTAGATCATGAAAGTTGTGTTTTTTTTTCCTTATCAAATCTGCTCTTCATCCTTCCCCATCATGGTTGGACAGCATGACCATTCATTCTGGACAAAAATTTAGTAGTCACTCTTGACTCTTCTTCTTTCCTCACATTCCAGTATGAAATTCTAAAGGAAGTCTTATTAAACCTATATTTGAAATAAATGCAAAATATGGTAATTTCTCACTAACTTCATTGTACCACCCTAATGACCCATGTCCCAGCCACCATCAGTGATCACAGGATCATGGTGTTAGCCTTCTAACTTGTCTTTCTGATTCCACCCTTGCTCTCAATAGTCTCTTCTTTACAGCCAGAGTGACCTTTAAAAAATATGTTCTAAAAACTGAGACACTGTTACTTGGAATAGAAATGGAATTCCAGAAATATATTAAAATCCAATAAACTACATAGAACCTGAGTTCATTACCTATCTGGCTACCAATTAACATAAGAACATTGATAAAGCCAAAGACAGTCTTCTCACAATTTCTGGGCACTGAAAATCTCATGTGGCTTTTTAAAACATGTAATCTACTTCTGTATGTAACTCTACTATATAGTTAGTTTATTGGTAGATCACGTAATTATACGACAACCCTCCTCAAAATTTTTGAATGGCTTCCAGGCTTTCAATCTCACTTAGAATAAAATCTATCTCTCTGCAAAATCATACACAATCTGAGGGGCCTACCAACCTCTTAAACTTTGTCTCTTTCCACAAACCCCCTTATTATGCTATGCTATGGTGTAGCGACAGTGGTCCCCCTACTTTTTCTTGAACACACTAAATTTACTCTGCCTCAGAGCCTTTGCACTCACTGTTTCCTTTGCCTGGAACACTTTCTTAACAGATACTCACATAGCTTGCTCTCACACTTCATTTACCTCTCAATACCTCCACAAAGAGTCTTTCCTACTTAACACCTCTAAAACAGTCTTTTGTCCTCACTGCCCACCACTCTGTATGTCAATACCATGATCTGTGTTTCTTCATAGCATTTATCACTATCTAAAATTATATATTTAATTGTGTATTATCTATCTTCTCCACTAAAACACAATCTCCATAAAAGCCTTGTTTTGGTCTGTTTGTTCACCACTATAGTCCCAGCACCTACATCCATGCCTCACACACAACATGTGCTCATTAAATATGTTATATAAGGGAATAAAAATAACCTGATAATATTCTAAAAATTAAAAAGATACTTGGAATAGAAATGGAATGCCAGAATAATATTCAAATCTAATAAGCTAAATAGAAACTAAATTCATCACTTTCTGTAACAGTGAAATGCTGTCTCTCTGACACAATCATGATCAAGCCTGCTTTGTTCCCATGGCCTTCAGGGCCAGCAACTTCTGCTTAGTCTTGCATATAGACATGCTGATCATTAGAAGAATTCTGCTTGTGGCTTAAGGAGATAGGAAAGTATGTGTTATTTATCAAAGATTTGCAGGAACCTTGTGACCAGACTCACACCAACTATCACCATCTTCCTCAGACTCCTGCTGGTGCTCAGATATCTGCAGTGGTCAACCACCTCAAATGACCCTGCCGTTTCTCCTTCCCTTCACACAAAGGAAGCCTCAGAAACCACTACACATCTCCCATCTTCTCAGTTGGCACCTTCTTCATCAATAAGCCTTTCCTTACTCTAAAGTCTGATATTTGAGCTCAGCCTTTCGAAACATAGTGCACGCAGACTTTGGACTAGTAACACTACCTTGCAACCTATTAATAATGGAAGACCTTCACCAGAACAAAAAAGGTTCTCTCATAATTTCTAGGTACTTAAACTCTCATGTGCCTATATTTTAAATATAATTTACATTTCTGTATATAACTCTTCTATTGTATAGTTAGCTCATTTAAAACTAGTGTTTCAAGTTCTGTGCAACCAATTTGCTAGGATTGAAAGTCATGATCCGTAGCAAGTTAAAACAAAACTAAAGGTAAAAAGTAGGCACAAGTATAAGAACTGTAGTGGGAGACCAAATGCCAGCCAGTATGACAACATGAGGAGCTCCAACAGATCCACTCCCCTATAAAACTGGTGATAATTATTTTTAAACAACTACAAAGAGAGGTGACTAGTTGGGAGGTAGAAGAGGGTATAAGGGGGCTAAATAGTAATGGAAAAAAACACAATTAAAAAACAACAAAAGCCTCTGGAAATGGTCCTTAGGGCGAACAAATGAAGAAATATCTATTTAAGAAAACCTATGAAATTCTTTGGTAAGAAAGGCTAAAGTCTATGGTATCTGAACTAAAATGATCTTTCCCTCTTCTCTTCCGGCTCAGTGAGGGTGGCTCCACGCCAGAGTGTTGCAGCCAAGAACGCAGGGCTCCTTCCTTCCCCACTCCCCAAACGAAGGGCTTTCTTCCAGTAAAAACAGGACTTCAGCATTTCTTATATTCTCCAAGCTGTCTGTTGCTGAGCAAGACTGCAGGTAGAGAGGTGGAGGCTCCCAGTCTTCTCTTATGAAATAGAAACTCTACCTTGGGCATGGTATGCTGAGAATACTGGGACCCCAACTGTCCTCCTCCTGCCTCATGAGGCAGTGGTTCCACACCAAGGGACCTATTGTCCCCAACTCAACTAAAAGGCTCACCTCCTAAAGTAAGTAAGTCACTTGGAGAACAGCTAGCAATAGTCTTCACCCAAAAATCCAGAGCCCTGGCTCAGAGATTTTGCCTGTGCGCAAAAGGTTAAAAAAAAAAAAAAAAGGAGGTAATTCTTAATCTCTTCCTAAAGGAAATTCTCTCATTTCCAACAGTTAAGTTTAAACACAAGACCCCTCTCAAGAACAGTGAAGAGGGTAGTAAAAGAAATTGGGAGGAGACTGGATATAATAAAGATATAGCCTAGACTACAAGCTCTCCAGGGAAGAATCAGGAAAATAAGACAGATGAGAGAAGCCATCCTGAGGTCAGAACAAACAACAAACTCTGATCTCAGATTAAAACCACAATGAGATATCACCTCACACCTGTCAGAACGGCTATTATCAATAAATCAACAAACAAGCATTGGTGACAGTGTGGAGAAAAGAGAACCCTAATGCACTACTGGTAGGAATGCATATTTTGGCAGCTCCTGTGGAAAGCACTACGGAGTTAGCTCAGAAAATTAAAAATGGAACTGTCTTCTGACCTAGTGATTCCACTTCTGGGAATATATCCAAAGAAACCTTAAACACTAATTCAAAAGAATATACATATGCACCCTTATGTTCACTGCAGTGTTACTTACAATAGCCAAGATTTCAAGGTGGCTCAAGTGCCCATCAGTAGATAAGTGGATTAAAAAAGCTGTGGTACATGTACATAATGGAATACTACTGGGCAGTAAAAAAGGGAAATCTCACCCTTTGCGACTGCATGGATGGATCAGGAGATCATTATGCTAAATGAAATAAGACAGTCAGAGAAAGACAAGTACCATATGATTTTACTTATTATATGGAATCTAATGAACAAAATAAACTAACAAACAAGACAGAAACAAACTCATAGACAGAGAACAGACTAACAACTGTCAGACAGGAATGGGGTTGCAGGGCTGAGGAGAAAAGGTGAAAAGATTAAGCAAAAACAAAAAACAAAACAAAACCAAAACCCTCATAGACACAAACAACAGTGTAGTGATTATCATAGGGAAAGGGGGGCAGGTAGAGAAGGGCAGATTGGTAAATGGTGATGAAAAGGAGACTTGACACAAGGTGGTGACCAGATGACACCATACAGATGATGTATTATTGAACTGTACACCTGAACCCTATATAATTTCATTAACCAGTGTCACCTCAATAAATTCAATAAAAAAGAAAAAAAGGAAACTATTCCATTTTAGGAGGCATAATTTTATTAATTTGTCAAAGGAATTAGTGTCCCAGGGCACTTTTGTAAACAATAAAGCAATCAATTAGTGGACATAAACACTGTGTTTTGGGGGTAGGGAAAAACAGACTTCACTAAAATAATACAGTCATTAACAAACAAACAAGCATATAATAATAAGCACTGGAAGAGAGGGACAGTACCCAGAATTGCTATAATATACTATCTAAAATATCCTGTTTCCAATGAAAAAATTATAAGTCATACAAAGAAACAGGAAGTATGACCCATACATTAAAAAAGAAAAGCAACCTGGCTGGTATGGCTCAGTGGATTGAATGCCAGCAAGAGAACAAAAGTGTCGCTGGTTCCATTCCCAGTCAGGGCACATGCCTGGGTTGTGGGCCAGGTTCCAAGCAGGGGGTGCTCAAGAAGCAACCATACGTTGATGTTTCCCTCTCTTTCTCCCTCCCTTTCCCTCTCTAAAAATAAATTAAAAAAGAAAAAAGAAAAGGAGGCAGGAGAAACTGCCTGTAAGGGTGACTATATGTTGGACTTAACAATAAAAGATTTAAAACGAGCCATTATAAATATCTTCACAGATATAAAGGAATGCTTGATAAACAGAAGAAAACAATTACAACATCATCTCAAATAGAGAATATTAATAAAAATAATTTTTTAAAGTTTTATTTATATATTTATTTTTTAGAGGGAAGGGAAGGGAGGTAGAAAGAAAGGGTGGAGGACGAACTTACAACCTAGCCATGTGCCCTGACCACAAATTGAACTGGTGACCTTTTGCTTTGGGAGATGACACCAAACCAACTGAGCCACACTAGTCAGGGCTAAAGAGAAATTTTTAAAGAATCAAATGGATATGAAAAGCATAATAATTGAAACAGAAGAACTGTAGTATGTGGAAAGAACCCTGGACTGCAAAAAAGACTCCTTATCCTAGAGAGTTCATGTGTATTCTTACAACCCTAAGTCTACATCCAATGTGTTTTTTTTTAAATCCACAACTTTCAGTAATAAAATTAATTAACTAATTTCTATGATTTAATCATAAACCAATATGCTACTTCTTGAATGACATCCATTCTGATACATAATTGGCATTTCTTTAAATAAAGTAATACAATAAATAACAGGTTCATTCTCAAATATTTAATAACATAAAAAATCTTACTGGTCTGACGTCACCACAGGAATTGGTAAATTGTCGTGCCAAGCCAAAATCAAGCATGAAACATTTCCTACATGTACTAGGAAAGCGACCCATGGCGAAGTTTGACTAGAAAAATAAAGAAAGAAAATATACATATTCTTATAATAACCAGTCCTTACATATTATCTTTCCCATATTTTAATTCTTCTACTTAAATCCTATATAACACACATGTCCCAAGTACATTATTATAGTCAATGATGTTTACTTGAATTAACACGTAATTTCATTGTGGGTTCCATTAATACCTTAATCTGGTGAACTTTGAGAAACAAGCAATTTAAGCAATTTCTCCTAGCGGAAAAAAAAAAAAAAAAACTGAGAAGAAAAAATTTAAAAGGTGTATTTCACAGTTATGGTAATGATAATTTCTAAGGAAAACAACAGGAAAAAATATTATATATTGCCACTGTAGCACTCAAGAGGAAAAATAAGTCTTTCAAATTGAAAGTTTATCAGAATAATCTGTCACTTGAAAAATAATTCAAAGAACACCACATCAACATCTTAAAGCAATATATGTAAATATTTTAAAATTAGGAAAAAGAAATCTAGAGAATAAGTATCAATTAAGTAATTAGCAACATTAACACACATAATAAGCTAAGCATTAATTATTTTTAATTTGGCTGCTGAGCAACGTTTTCATTGTATGTGAAAACCTCTTGAATATAAGTTGTAGTTTGTAACTACGGTTTTTAAAAAAATTAAAGAGGTGCCCTGGCCGGGTAAGCTCAGTTGGTTACAACATCATCCCGATACACTAAGGTTGCTGGTTCAATCCCCGGTCAGGGCAATTATAAGACTCAACCAATGAATGCATAAATAAGTGGAACAACAAATCAATCTCAATCTCAATCTCTCTCTCTCTCTCTCTCTCTCTGTCAAAACAACTTTAAAAAATTCAGAGGCAAGTTACATTCTGCTTCTAGTTACATTTTTGCTACAGATATTAAAATATTACCTGTATTTAATATAGAAAGCAAATACAGAAGGTTACATTTGTAATTTATAGTGTCCCATCTTCAGATTAAAAATACCAAGCAAACTCATTCTGTGCTCTGGCTGGAAAATGCCCCTACCGGTTTGATGTCTCGGTGCAAGAATCCCACAGAATGGATGCTCTCAATAGACTCCAGAATCTGTCTACCCAGTCGCAGAGTAGTGCTAATAGTGAACGTGCCCCGGGACTGGCTACGGCGTAGATCTGCCAGATTCCGACCCTATGGAAACCAAATAAACAATTTCAAATATGGTACTAAAACTACATTACAAGAAAAGATGGGGAACTATCCATTTACTATTTAAAATGTATTGAATGAAATAGCAAGGATTTTACCCAAATCATGATTTTCTCACTCAAAAGAAGAGATTCTGTTAAGACAATGCACTAATGTTTCAGACAAATTTAAGAATAACCAGTAATTGAACATACTGTTTTCAAGTCATAATTCCCTTTCCTTCTGATGTCATAACAAAATATAGTCTTAATTATTTAAAAAGGCATTTTATATATAAATATATATATATGTACAGGGTGTGAAACAAATAACACCACTTTTTATTACAAAATCATAAGCATATAATCCTGTAACAACAACATCACACTCACTTACACCATGTGGAATTTTAGGTGAAATGTTCAAATTAAAACTATAAATTACCACTCCCATATTATTACCCTACCAACCACACTCAGGCAGGTGTCACTTCTGCTAAACCCTGTATATAAAATTCCTCACTACTGCCTAACATATATTTCCATACAAACTACTTAATTTTTCTGTGTCACAGTTTCCTTACAAATGGAGCCAGTATTTTGTGAGGACTAAAAAAGATCCATGTAAAGTATTTAGAATACTGTTTGGCACACAGTAGGTACCTCAATAAATGGCAATTACTGTTATTGTGAACAAAAAATGATATGAAACACTCAATTACTTCTAGCAGTAGATAAAAGCAATGAATGATCTAGTCCATGTCAGATATAAAACATTCATGATTGCATTAATTATCACAGCACCCTAAATAGAAGTTGTTATTCCTGTTTTACAGATGAGGAAACTGAGGCTCAGAGAGTTCAAATAATGTTAACCTGTTAAGGTAAAGTTGTCTTTCAAATCTAAGTCTGTCTGACTCCAAAGTGTTCTTTTTCCACTTCACAGTGCTGTTCCATCCAGAAGGTTCCTTCTTGCCTAGGTAACAACCAGTAATCTGATAAGAACAGGTTACAGTGCTGCAGTGCTACCTCCCAAAGAATGAAAACTGGTCCCTATAAACTCAAGGACATTTAAATACCCTAATCTCTTTATTCCCAAAATTTTGTAGGACACAAGAGAGGACCCCAAAAAACGGAATTATCTTCTGGAGGGTGGGCCTCTTGTAATACAGGGTCCCCCACTAGGTGAGTGTTCTAGTAAACCATCTGTATCAGTGCACCAGCTGGTGGTGTTGTGCGGGGCTGCATTCAGCTTCAGTGAATTTTTTTGGAAGACTCTTTCAAAGCATTTGCCCATTTCACATGGGTGATTTACAAACACACCTGCCCACACCATGCTGAGTGTTCAGCAGTTTTTGAGCAAAAGCAGCATGACCCTCATGCCCCACACTCCCCATTCACCTCATCTTGCCCTGAGAGACTGTTTTTTCTTCCCAAATGAAAACATTTTGCTGATGTGGAAGAGGTGAAACAAAAAATAGCAGAAGCACTAAAAGACATCAAAATTGACGAGTTCAAAAACTGTTTTAAGCAGTAGAAAAAACATCTCAACAGGTGTACTGCATCAAATGGAGAGTATTTGGAAGGTGACTGAAGGTAAAATGTCTGAGAATAAATACACGGTTTTTTATAAATAAATTCCTCTTTTCTGGGTTCCCCCCACTGTATGTTTAGGATTAATACCACTAATGCCATCACCTCAACCAAAGACAAGTCATTTTTGAAAAAGTAATAAACTCTTAAATTACTTAAGTAGCATTTGAAATAAAAAATTGTACTCAAGTATTCTAAGAACTGAAAAATTACAGAAAATTTGGGAGCCTTTCATACTATATACTTTCCTTTAAAATTCAGTTTTTCTATAGCATAAATTAGTCCTTTTTATTTTTTTAAATATTAGAGTTTATTGTTCTCCACATCCTCAGCAAATATAAAATAAACGATAATCTAGAGCATCAATTTTTATAATCCCATGAGAGTACCTAATAACTTTCACTAGCATTCCAAAAAATTCTTTCTTCAAAAATCAGTATTGGGATTGCCAAAATATACCTAATACTGGAACTTCATTTGTAAACAACTTCCACTGTCATAATAACTTTTCAAAGTACATCGATTCACCTAGACTTATGGTATTAATAATGATTTTAAATTTTTAAATATTTTTAAATGTAAACCTAAGGTATTATATAAAATTAAAAAGATATGTACAAGGCTGGCAAAAGTATGAGGAAAGAGTTATTAACATGGTAAATACATGCAGGTTTGATCCAACGAATTATACAAGGTGGGGCAAAAGTAGGTTCACGGTTGTGAGTACATGACACAGAATTTATTCTTGTATTATCTATTAATTATTGTATTGTTCTCCATACAAACAACTGTACACCTATATTTTTGCCCTACTCTGTACTTCAGAATATATACTACAAATATTATTTATTATAAGGAAAAATGTAAAACAACCTATATATCCATCAATAAATGAATGATTAAATAAATTATGGTACAGAATTCTTACTGCCTAATATGTAGCCACTAAAAATAGAACCTTTATACATAGTAATATGGAATAAATATTATTGAATTAAAAAGTAAATTAATTTTTCCCTAATTAACTCTATAAGTTTAACATGATCCCAATAAAAATAGAAATAAATTAATTATGAAGAATTTGAAATATCTTAAAGGGAGAGAAAATAATATAACAAACCCTCATTTGTTATCCACTACCCTACCAGAAATGTACACCCTCATCTCCCTTCCCACACACATACACTGCGTTGTATTCAGGTAAATCCCAATCATACCATTTTATCTACATGTCTATAAAAGTGCATAAGAACAAAGAGATGCCCTTTGATGTCCCTGAACCTCACAATATAAAATCAAAGAGGTTATTAGCAATTCTTTTATCACAAACTTGAATTGGAAATATCAACATGAGCCATGATATATTTTCTCTTAAAAAAAAAAAAGAAATCCTAAACCTATCCACATAAAAAGGATTTAAAACAATGACCAACCCAATTTCAATAGGCACCCACAGCATCCAGACTTTGGTCTCTAAATACCACTTCCCATTAACAGAAATCAGGACTTAATGGAGAAATGGCTGATTCAAGCTCTGGAGCATAAAATGTATAGAATGAGCCAGGTACACAAGGTTGTACCAGATAGTAAGGATGCTATCAAAGACTGCCACAGTCTGGTCCTGTTGACATCAATTAGGTTCCAATTTGAAGGAAGTCCTACTAGCCAAAGATGGGACCATTTGAACATTAAAAAAGACAAACAATGATTAAAAGACACAAAATATGTTAAATCTATGAATTCATAATTGTATTTTCTTTTACAAGAGAGAGCTAATTAGTCTCTTGGAAAATATTAGGGAGCCAACTCACTATTCTGAAAACTGGCAAATAAAAGAATCAAGTATTAGTCCTGACTTTCCTGTATGAAATGTTATTCTTCCTCAGGATAACCTAATAGTTGGTTCAGTGCTTTTGAAAAATTCCAGCTGATAAATTAGACATCACAGAATTAGAATAATACACTTGCAACCTACTGAAGTAATGGATCTACGAAATGATACTAATAGGTTGATAAAACCTAGAAGAAAAACCACTGGGAACTCTGAAATAAATGAATCAGTCTGACAGTCCCTGAATCTCACTGGTCAGTCTTAACATTCCTAAAAGAGAGACAACTGGACACTGCTTACTAATGTGATTGACTAACCTCTGAAGTATTTTGGCCCAACAAAGCAAAAGCAGAATCTGATTTAATCACTGGTTTACAGAAAATACAGGGAATAGAAGAACATGTTAAACATCACCACAGCAAAATAATCAATAAAACCCAGAATATGGCAACTTCTACATGACAAATGACTCTGTGTTTATCAATGACAATAAAATAACAACAAAAAGGAAACTTTAAGGAGAAAAAAAAAGATGCAAATCATTGATTAAAAGAGACTTAAGGACAGACAAGTAACATTTTCCACCTATCCCCTGTATCCCAATGAAAACAAATTCATTTGAAAGAAGAAAAAGAGAAACTGAAGAGATCTATCCGCCAAATGCAATATATGAACCCTCTCTGAAACCAAAATAAAGTAAATCAAATATAAAAAGGAAAAGAAGAGAAAGATACGATCAAGGAAAACTGAAGACTGACGTGACATCTGATGCTATTATTTAGGAATTATTGTGTATTGTGGCTATGATGGAAAAGGAAGTCCTTAGAAATACATATACGTTAATATATTTACAGATTCTTGAATTTATATTTAAGTATTTCTTGGATTTGCTTTGAAGTAATCTAGGGAGGGGGTGGAGAGGGAAAATACACTTGGAACAACGGTGGCCATATATCGACTTCCCACCAAGATGGAGGCATAGGTAGATACACTGTGCTTCTTTGCACAATCCAAAGGAGGACAACAACAAATTTAAAAACGAAAACAACCAGAACTGCCAGAAAAATTGAACTGCACGAAAGTGCAACAGCCAAAGAGTAAAAGAAGAAACATTCATCAAGACCTGCAGGAGGGGCAAAGATAGGTAGCAGGGGAGGAGAGGATTTGTGGCAAGGTGACGACAAGTAGACCGAGTGGTCCCACATTTCCGTGCGAATAAACTGGGAGGAACAACCTGGGAGCAAGACAGACTGTGCAACCCAGGGTTCCTGCACCAGGAAACAAAACCTCAAAACCTCTGACAGAAAAAAGTTGTGGTGGCAGGAGAAACTCCCAGCCTCATAGGAGAGTTCATTGGAGAGACCCACAGGGTCCTAGAACATACACAAGCTCACCCACCCGAAAATCAGCACCAGATTTGCTCATGGGTAGTGGAGATGTGAAAGCCAGCAGAGAGCTGAGCAAGCAGCATTGTTCCCTCTCAAACCCCTCCCCTACATATAGTGCCACAATGTAGCAATGTGGGTTGCCCTGCCCTGGCAAATACCTAAGGCTCCACACCCCTTACTATGTAACAGGTGCACCAAGACAACAAAAATCTGGCCCGAATGAAAGAACAGATCAAAGCTCCAGAAAAAATACAACTAAACAATGAAGAGATAACCAACCTATCAGATGCACAGTTCAAAACACCGGTAATCAGGATGCTTACAGATATGGTTGAGTATGGTCACAAAATAGAGGAAAAAGTGAAGACCATGAAAAGTGAAAAAGGAAAAATGCACAGGGAACCAACAGTGACAAGAAGAAAACCAGGACTCAACTCAACTGTCCAGAGCAGAAGGAAGAAATAAGCATTCAACCAGAACAGAATGAAGAAACAAGAATTCAGAAAAATGAGGAAAGGCTTAGGAACCTCTGGGATAACTTTGAAAGTTCTAACATCCAAATCATAGGGGTGTCAGAAGGAGAAGAAGAAGAGCAAGAAATGGAAAACTTATTTGAAAAATTACTGAAGGAGAACTTCCCCAATCTGGCAAAGGAAGTAGACTTCCAGGAAGTCCAGGAAACTCAGAAAGTCCCAAAGAAGTTAGACACAAGGAAGCACACCAAGGCACATCATCATTAAAGTTACCCAAGATTAAGGATAAGGAAAGAATCTTAAAAGCATCAAGAGAAAGGAGACAGTAACCTACAAAGGAGTTCCCATCAGACTGTCAGCTGGTTTCTCAAAAGAAACCTTGCAGGCGAGAAAAGTCTGGAAAGAAGAACTCAAAGTCATGAAAGCCAAGGACCTACATTTAAGATTACCAATCCAGCAAAGTTATCATTTAGAATGGAAGGACAGATAAAGTCAAGTTAAAGGAATTCATCATCATTAAGCCCCTATTATATGAAATGTTAAAGATGTTAAAGATATTAAAGGGACTTATCTAAGAAATAGAAGAAGATCAAAAACATGAACAGTAAAATGACAACAAACTCACAACTGTCAATGACTGAACCTAAAAAAAAAAACAAAAACAGAAACGAACTAAGCAAACTAGAACAAGAACGGATTCACAAAAATGAAGATCGTGTGGAGGATTATCAGAGGGGAGTGGGAGGGGAAGATAGGTGAAAAGGTACAGGGACTAAGAGGCATAAATGGTCGGTATAAAATAGATGGGGGAGCTTAAGAATAGTATGGGAAATAGAGAAGCTAGAGAACTTATATTTATGACCCATGGACATGAACTAAGTTGGGGGAATGCTGGTGGTATGGGGGGTACAGGACTGAGGGGAATAAAAGAAAGAAAAAAATGGGACAACTGTAATAGCATAATAAATAAAATATATTTTTTAAAAAAGAAGAAAAAAAAGACTGGCCATATATTGAAAATTATTGAAGGCAGGTGATGAGTACATGGGTACATTATATTAATCACACTACTTCTGTTTATATTTAACTTTTTTCATAATAATAAAAAGTGTTAAAATATGGCTGTTCTAATGTTAGGCAATGTATATTTATAGCTGTACTGGTTACAGGATTCAAAATATGTTTTTCCCCTCCTAGGTGATATCACAAAATATCACCCTTTAGCTATACTAAGGCTGTTCCAGTAAAGCCTCAATAGTGACAGGACAGTAAATGAGACCTGGCCACAGTCTTGTCAGTAGAGATGGGAAAACAAATGTCTGTAACTGCTTGAATCCTGGAAGATTTTAAGACCCATTTCAGTGGTAAATAGCTAGAATTTCTATAATAAAGATAGCACTTTTACTCCTTTAAAATTTTAAACCAGATATTATATAATTAAATTGCTAGGAAGAAAAGATGAAAGTTTACTTAAGAATAATGAATTTGCTGCCCTGGCTGGTGTAGCTCAGTGGATTGAGCACCACCTGCGAAGCAAAGGGCTGCAGGTTCAGTTCCTAGTCAGGGCACATGCCTGGGTGGTTGGCAGGGTCCCCAGTAGAGGTGATCGAGGGGCAACCATATATTGATGTTTCTCTCCCTCTCTTTCTCCCTCCCTTCCCCTCTCTCTAAAACTAAATAAATAACACCTTTTAAAAAATAATGAACTTGGGGTTTTTTGAAGAAATTAGGAATGTCAGTGAGAAGCTGGGTCTGCGCATGTAAATTTTAATTCAAGTATTTGAGAAAAATCCTATTTATCTTTAATATGTAAAAAAACTACCTTTAGCTATAGGTAGTTGTACTAACTTTAGCTTTGTCCCCAAATCAAGCCAACCATAAGTGACTTGATTTGAGATGGAAGTAGTTAATGCTGCGTTAATTTTCTTATGACAGAGATGGAAGTAGTTAATGCTGGGTTAATTTTCTTGTGACAGAAAGAAAGATAGCAAGAAATCATGGAAAAGTTCTTGGATGAGTCCATATGACATTGCCAAAGGCCATAAAAGCCATCAATATCTGATATTTACCAGTCTCCTTAGTTTTCCCAGACTAAGAGCCTTCTCATTTCCAGAAAGTGAGATTTAGGTAATTGCAAAGATTTAAAATAAAAACAAGTATGTTCTAAGACTGAGAAACACTCTGCAGACTGAAAAAACTCCTGTCCATATTCTCCAGTTAGTAGCAACCTGAGGACAAAACTAAAGAGTCTTCTCTAATTGTGCCAAGAACACTCGCTTCGGGCTTCCCCCTAAGCCCTAACACCCATCCAGTAACCAGTCCCAGGCAAACCACGAACCTCCTTGAGCTTCAACCTTTTCATTTGCAAAATGGGGATCCAAGCTGTCCTATCCTCTCCATGGGGATATGGTAAGAATCAAGTAAAATGTTTATAAATCTGAAATAAAACTATCAGAGTTTATAATTTTAATATCATAGTTTAAAATATAAAAATTACATTATTATTGACCAAAGTAAGAGAAAGCAAGGTCCATATTAATAACCCAAAAAGGTCTAGGAATAGCTGCTTCAAGAAATAAAACTGTGTTAGCTCAAGAGGTAATGAAACATATGACTCAGAGACTTTAAGGATATAGTCTACAGAAAGATTAATATCTTTAAACCTAAATCAGATATTCTGGCTAAGATGGAGGCGTAGGTGGAAACACTGTACCTCCTCTCACAACCAAGATTAAGGACAACAAATATTTACAAACAATAACACAACCAGAACACAAAAAACTGAACTACAGAAGTCCAGCAACCATTCAACCAGACCGGTAAGAGGGGCAGAGTCAGCAGTCAGTGGAGAGGGAAAGCGGCAGGAAAACGTGGTGGCTGCCAGGCTTGGGAGCGCAGGGCGGCGTGGAGCTTGCCGACCCCAGACGCAGGGAGGAGACGAGCAGAGCATGCAAGGCACGCAGGGCAGTTGGCCAACTGTGGACACACATTCGTGTGCAGATAAAGTAGGCAAGAGCGGGCAGTAAGACGGACTGCACAGCCCAGGGCCCCAGCGACGGGCAATAAAGTCTAAAAACACCAATTGAAAAGGTGTCGGGAGAGGCTTCCGGCCTCACAAGAGAGGTCGCCAGGGAGACCCGCAAGGTCCCTGAGCGTGCATAGGCCTGCTTACCTGGGAACCAGTGCTAGGGGGACCCAGTTTGCTTGTGGGAGGCAGCAGAGGGGAGGCAAATTCGAGAAGAGTGAGGAACAGGCACCATTGTTCCCTCTCTGACCCCGCCCCCACAGACAGCATCACCACTTGGCGACTAGTCTGCCCCGCCCTGGTGAACACCTAAGGCTCCGCCCCTCATATGTAACAGGCGCCACCTGACCAAAAGTGACTCAAACAGAAGAAAAGCTCAGAGCCCCAGAGCCAATACTTTTAAGCAAGCAAGAGACAGCCAACCTATCAGATGCACAGTTCAAAGCACTGCTAATGAGGATGCTCACAGAATTGGTTGATTTTGGTCGCAAATTAGATGAACAAATGAAGGCGTTCATAAGTGAAATGATGGAAAATGCACAGGGAACCAATAGTGATGGGAAGAAAACTGGGACTCAAATCAATGGAGTGGACCAGAAGGAAGAAACAAACAACAAGCAGAAAAGAATGAAGAAACAAGAATTCAAAAAAATGAGGAGAGGCTTAGGAACCTCCAGGACATCTTTAAACGTTCCAACATCCGAATTATAGGGGTACCAGAAGGGGAAGAGGAAGAGCAACAAGTGGAAAACTTATTTGAACAAATAGTAAAGGAGAACTTCCCCAATCTGGCAAAGGAAACAGACTTCCAGGAAGTCCAGGAAGCTCAGAGAGTCCCAAAGAAGGTGGATCCAAGGAGGAACACACCAAGACATATCACAGTTACATTAGCCAAGATTAAAATGAAGGAGCAAATTCTAGAAGCAGCTAGAGGTAAGGGGACAGTTACCTACAAAGGAGTTCCCATCAGACTGTCAGCTGATTTCTCTAAAGAGACCTTCCCGGCAAGAAGGGGCTGGAAAGAAGTATTCCAAGGCATGAAACACAAGGACCTACATCCAAGACTGCTCTATCCAGCAAAACTTTCATTCAGAATGGAAGGGTAGATAAAGTGCTTCTCAGATAAGGTCATGTTCAAGGACTTCATTATCACCAAGCCCTTACTATATGAAATGTTAAAGGGACTTACCTAAGAAAAAGAAGATAAAAATATGAACAGTAAAAGGACAGCAAACTCAGTTATTAACATCCACACCTAAAACAAAAGCAGACTAAGCGGTCACCTAAAACAGGAGCAGAGCCACAGAAATGGAGGCTCTGTCATGTGGAAGGTTAGCAACAGGGGAGTGGGAGGAGAGAGTGGGGAGAAGGTACAAAGAATAAGTAGCATAGACGGTGGGGAGAAAATAGACAGGGAGAGGGCAAGTGTAGTGTGGGAAATGTAGAAGCTAAAGAACTTATGACATATGGACATGAACTAAAGGTGGGGAGTGTGGGTGGCAGGGGGTGTGCAGGGTGGAGGGGAATGAAGGGGCGGAAATGGGAGAACTGTAATGGCATAATCAATAAAATATAAAAAAAGAAAAAAAAAACCTAAATCAAATGTTGAAGGAGAGCTGATGGATACAAGAAAAGCCTTTTGAGGAGAAAAAGAAGCATTTAGGCCAGGATCTAAGTCTCTGAAATACCTGCTATGTAGTTAAGTTGGAAGAAAATAAAAGAACCAAATACACTAGAGTTTTCTAAAGATAAAAGAAAAGCTTGAGATCTCTAAGTTAGGCAGCAAGGTGAACCATGCTTCTACACTTTGAGGGTGACTACAGTCAGAGGGGTGTGTGGGTGTCCAGGGGCAGAGGCAGTGTCAGAGAGAGTGGGATGGTTTCCCTCTCATCCCTGCTGGAGTCATTACTCCAATATTCCCCTTCTGAATTTCTCTCTTGTTGCTCCAACCCACTGTCCATCTAAAGGATAGGGAACAGAGAGAGCAGTGTTAAAGGATGAAAAGAGAAAGAGGGTAGCATTTCTCTTCTATTTCAACTAGTGCTTAAATTTTCAAGCAGTTAAGGCTAGTGCTCGAGCACATAAATAGAAAACTAGAGTCCTTAAGGTAACAAAGGGTGGAGAGGGAGGGGGCAGGCAGAGGGCGAGACTCATTATATCCAGCAATCCATGTGGAAACTGAAAACTTTGCAATGATGACAATCAGTGAAGATATGGATCAAATAAAATATCTGACAGTGACAACCCATTCTTCTTTGGAAATATCTGAATCAAGTCTATTTAAATAAACTGTCATCTCTATAACATTAACATAAAACATTCTGAGACGATACCAAGAATGTTGTTGTTGTTATTATTTTCTACTATAATTAGTACTTTGACAAAAACGGAAAGATTTCAAAGATACATTTTCAAGATAACCCACCTGCAACTGCATGACCACATAGTTGAAGCGATCGTTCCTCCCGCAGCCAATAAATCTACAAACATGATCTTTCCCTGAAAAAAAAAAAAAAAAAACAGTGGAAAATGTTATATATAGTTTCTCTTCTAAAAAAATTAATAACTTATTTTCTGTATAGTATTATATAATTGAATAGAAAGAACCTGTCTTAAGAAGCTTAAGAACAGAAAATCCATATTATTCCAATTTTCTACCCACCTCCCCCCAGATCCTACATTGCTCCTTGTGTATCAAATAAAAGTTTACTCAATGAATAAATAAACAAATGAATGGGGGCGGGATGAATGATAATTTACTTAGAAAGAAAAGAATTAAGAGGTTATTTCAGATCAAGCAACCCATTCATTATATATACTCATATGAAAGCACAGAAAAACAATAAATAAGAACTTTGTTAGGAATATAAATCCTGAATTTTAATATGGCCTGCCATTCACCATTATAAAACTTCAGTGAGTCACTTAACCTGCCTAGGCCTCAATAACCTGAATTAGCACAATGGTTTTCAACCTGAGTTCCACATGTGAAATCCAAGTAGGTGCTGCCTAGGCCTAGGATGCCAAGGGAAGCAGAGGCAAAACAGGTAGAAATCTAGGGTTATGTCCCTGATTCAACAAAAGCAAACAAAGCTTTTGAAAGAGGATCAAGACTGGTGGGTTCCAGAGCCAGAAGATAGCACCTGGCTGGAGCACAATGAAAAGAAGGAGGAAACCAAAAAGAGATGGCACAGAAGAAGCAAGCAGGCCCCAGGTCCTGAATGGTCCGGACTCCATGGTAAGGCATCTGAGCCATATGTATAGATCAGTGTTTTCCAACCCTGGCTGCTTATTAAAAATAATCAGGGAAACTTTTCAAAAATTCCTAAATTCTGTACTGACTCAGAATCTGTGGGGGAAGACACAGGATATGAGCTTCTCAAAAGCCCTCTAAATGATCTAAAAGCAGATGGGCCATGAATGAATATTTGAAAACTACTCCTGAGTAATGAGAAGCATCTAAAAATTTTACGATAAGGAAAAACATACTTAAAACTCTGCATTTTAGAACACAGCTATGGTGGCAATAAGGAGGACAGACTAGAGAGAGGTCATTTCAGGAGGCAGAAAGGTCACTCTGGGAAAAATTACAATATCCCAAGGGACTGAATAAGGGTTTGAATCTTAAGTATTACAGTAGAGATAGAAAAATAGGATAAATCTGAGAGATATTAAAGACACAGTTTTTGACTAGAAATTGGTACAATAAAAAGTTGTACCAAAATAAGTGAATATAGCAGGTTGCATAGTAGAAGTTAACGGATGTTAGAATGTGGAGTTTGAGGATAACCAAACTCCTGAATTCAGTAGGCAGTATAATTTCAAGCCCAGTAGTGAGACCAAAAGCTGAGCTCCAGAAATAACATTCGGGAACCATTAGTTCATGGAAGGTACATGGACCCACAAACATAGAGGAAGATTGCCAAGTTGAAAGAATACAGAATGAGAAGAAAAGAAACCTAAGAGCAGAATTCTAGAAAATGAATCATTTCAAGTATGAGGAAAAATTGTCCATGAAAGAAACAGAGTAATAGCCTGAGACATAGGAAGAAATTATGAGAAAGAGGTAAGACAGAAACCAGAGGAGAAGAGGATTTGAAGGTGAAAGTGTCTTATACAAGAGCTATAAAAGGGCTGAGAAGTACTCATTAACATAAAAAATTAGGTGGTCACTAGTGGGTGGAAGGGGCAGGAGCCAGTCTATAATGGGTTAAAGAATAAATAGCATGTGAGACAATGAGGCAACCTTTGAAAAAGCTTGTGGAAGTCACAGACCAATAGCTAGAGAGCAAGATTTGGTAGACTGATGAGAAATATATCTTAACAAGAAAGAGAATTTTTGTCCGCTGAGGTAAAAAATGAATGAAATGCAGACTTATTTTAGTTAATAATTCCACATTTCTCTTTTGCATCTAAGTTATCACATTGTTCTCTCATTCTTTGTGCTTTGTTGAAAAGAAAGAATAGGTGCAATGGGAATAATAATTCACAATGTGTACAACACATGTTCAACATTTTACATGTTTGCAAAACTATAAATTATAAAAGAATAAAAGGATTAAATGATAGATTAGCAACTTACTGTTTTCCTCAGCTTTGTGTAAACAATTTAAAAATATCTTCCTCTTATTATCCATTCTTCAAGATTCTACCTTCCTATCATGCAACATTTAAATGCAGTATCTCTATTACAAAGACATTTCAACCATCTAAAAACAAAAGGCCATACTAGATTTAACTCCTCCTAGAATGCTCTTTCAAAAATATCTTTATATTAAAGGTTATACTAAAATACTATTTATCTCTTGATATTAAAACCACACTACTTTTAAAAAGAAATAAAGCATCAAATAAACTGTAACCATTTCCTGGGTAACCAGAACACAAAGTCTACAGTAGCAAATTTTTGATGGATCACCAATACACCTTCATTGCTTTAGATAAGAGTTTAATGAGTTTTTATCTCATACTTCATGGCATAGTGTACTACTGCTCTTCTATTTCAGATATATGCAATTAATTAAACTACCTAATAAAGTTAGTTCAATAAACATGTACAAATTTTGGGAAGCATGGAGAAACTACAATTTAATTGGAACAGCAACTTCACCACCACTTAGAACAATTGTTAAAATAATTTTTGTAATAACTAATACAAACTTGGTATCACCCCATGTGTACAGGGACCACAGCTATCTATTCTGGCACCTACCACAGTATCTGGCAAATAGTGAACTGCTCCATCTCTTCGTGCATGAAAAAAAAAAAGAATAGAAATAATAACAGCTAAGAAAGCATGCATAATAGGCAAGCGTAATCTGCCAGGCATTAAATTAAGTGCTTTAACATGCATTTAATCCTCACAACCTAATAATGTAAGTATTATTATTTTCCCTATTTTTCAGACGTAAAAATAGATGCTTAGTAAGGTTAAATATTTGTCCAAGACCCCACAGCTGGAAAATGATGGAGCAGTTTGATTGCAGAATCTTTTTTCTTAATATTATGACATAAACAATTGAAACAGATTTTCAAGTGTGACAAAACACAGACAAGATCTACTGTGTGCCAAACACTAAAGTAAGCAGTAGAAATATAAGATAAATTAAGTAATATCCACGCACTCAAGGAATTCACAGATATGTAAACAAAAAATCATAATACAGTATGATAGGCTCTGTGTACTATGGATACACAGAAGACTCGAAAATTTTGTTTATGAGGCTTTTCATGAGAGTTACATCACTATATTTTACGATATAAGGTGAGAAGAGCATTTACGAGCAGGATACCCACAAAGTCTGAAGGAGCCAAGTATATATGAAAGATGATTCAAGAGTTAATGGGCTAGAGGGTTCAATAAGGGTTCAAAGGCGGCCACACAAAAAGTACGCAAAAGTTTTGTATGCCACATAATGGAGTTCACATTTGTCTCATTATTAGATAATGGGCAGGGGTGGGGGATAGTTCAAAGGTTTTCAAGCATGAGAGCTACATGATTTGGCCTGTGTTTTGGAAAGGTAACGGTATACACCATTACACACTGATTTGTGGAGGAGATGAAAGGCGGAGAAATCAATTAGGAAGTTAATACAATACTCCAGGTAAAAGGTGAAGAAGGTGAAAATTTTAAAAAGAGGAAAGATTTCAAATTAAGCTTTTAAAGACAGAATAGATAGATTATGGGAAATAGAGAGGAAAGTGAAGGAACACTTTTAGCTGAAGCTAAACTGACAAGATTAACCACATGAATATACACCCAAGACAAAAACTGTGGTACGTGAGAGAGGATAATGATTTCCACTCAGGGAATTTGGCACTGGTTTATCTACAGGACATGAAAGTTATGTTAGAAATGCAGGTGTTGAGTTTAACGGAGAGGTCCACTATAGAAGGTAACAGACCTATGTATTGTCTAAGGTAAGGGCTGATTGCCCACAGAAGATGGGTATAATAAGAAAATTGGATCGATCAATGCCAGAACACCAACATGTTGGGGGAAAATGGGAACCCAAGAAGGAGACTGAGAAGGATATGTGGAGCCCCAGGAGTTTTATACCTCACAACTTCCACATTTCCTGTAAAGAACTAAGCAAAATGATCTCTAAAAATGAGGGAAGCAGGGTAGGTTATACTTGAAGAAAATGTTAACAAATTCAAAACAACTGCTTTCTCCAACTGCTTGGAGAAAGCGAAAGACAGAGAACAGGTAAAAGTCCTGAGTAGAATCCAGATACCAGAACTATAGCAAGTTTTATGGTAAATTAGGCAGTCTACTAAGTCCTATCTAGTTGGTAAGCAAACAAAAAGCAAACACTCCTACATTATGCATTACTAGATCTGATCATGACCTAGTAGAAAGGGCCAAAAATATTACAGAAACAATTCAAAGTCCTTGGGTAAACCACTTGATAAACTTTTAGTCACTCTCAGTACAGCAGACACCTAAATAATCTCAATGACACTTCTAGAGGAGGCTCTCTTATGTAGAAGTGATGTTGAAGCCAAGCCAACCCTCATTTTATGTCTACCTGATTAACTCCCATAGGTTCTCATACTTACATATAAAGGCACCAAGGTATAACAGATAAATGAACTTGATTTCAGCATCTTAAGCCTATGCTGTCTGTGTTTTGCTTGTTTAACCCCTAGACTAAGTACTTCAAGGGCAGGGACTCTAGTACCCAGCGCTGCACAGGGGACATACTAAATGAACAGATGACTGAATTCAAGTTTTTTAAACAGCTTTATTGCAACATTATTAGCATATCAAAAAATTTACCGGTTTAAATTATAAAATTCAATGGTTTTTTAGTATATCCATAACCTTCTGCAACCACAATTAATACTAGCGCATTTTCATCAGCACCACCCCGCTCCACCAAAAAATCCATACACTTTAGTAGTCTCTTCCTGATCCCCGACCCCACTCTCCCAGCCTTATGAGATCATTAATCTACATTTTATTTGCCTGTTCTGGTCATTTCATATAAATGGAATCATTCAATTAAGTGCTCTTTTGTGACTGGCTTCTTTCACTTAGCATAATGTACTCAAAGCTCATCCATGTTGTAGCATGTCTCAGTGTTTCATTTCTTTTTCATTGTTGATGACATTTCATCATATAGATATACCACATTTTGTTTAGCCATTGATCAGGTGAATGTCCATTTGCATTGCTTATTACTTTTGGTTATAATGAATAATTCTGCTATAAACATTCAAGTACAAGTTTTGTGCAGATATATGTTTTCATTTGTTGGCTATAAAACTGAAAGTAGAATTGCTGGGTTATATAGTAACTTCATGTTTAATCTTAAGCAAACCGTAGGAACTTCAGGAGTGTTTTCCAAAGGAGTTGTACAACTTATATATTCCCACCAGCAACATATAAGGGTTCTGCCGTGGCCAGGTAGCTCAGCTGGTTAGAGCACCATCCCAATACGCGAAGGCTGTGGGTTCAATCTCCAGTCAACGTACATGTAAGAAGCAACCAATGAATGTGAAAAATAAGTGGAACAACAAACTGATGTTTCTCTTTGTTTTACTCTTTCTCCCTTCCTCCCTAAAATCAGTTAATCAAAACGAATGAGGGTTCTAATTTCTCTCCCTTTTCACCTTTTCTTATTTTATGTATTTATTTATATTATACTTCCCATTACCATTTATCCCCCTGGCACCCCCCTACCTCTGCAATCGCCACACAGCTATCCATGTTCACGAGCCCTTTTTCCTTTTTGCTCAATCCCTCCACCCCCTAACTGCCTCCCTAGCTGTCATCCTGCTCTCTATGTGTCTGTCTCTATTTTGCTTATTAGTTTGTTCATTAGATTTCACATATGAGCAAAATCACATGGTATTTGTCTTTCTCTGATTGATTTATTTCACTTAGCACAAAGCTCTCCAG
>PVKM010002345.1:10124-33469 GCA_004027735.1 Carollia perspicillata | reverse complement strand
CCTTTTCTCCACATCTTTCTCCACATCTTTACCAGAACTTGTTGTTTGTTTACTTACGAATGATAGCCATTCTGTGGTTTTAATTTGCATTTCTCTGATGATTAGTGACATTGAGTATCTTTTCATATGTCTACTGGTCATCTGTATGTCCTCTTTGGATAAATGTCTATTCAGGTCCTTTGCCCATTTTTTAATTGGATTGCTTGATTTTTTGGTGTTGAGTTTTGTAAGTTCTTTATAAATTTTGGATATTAATGAATCGGCAAATGAATCGGCAAACATGTTCTCCCATTCCAAGGGTTGTCTTTTGTTCATGGTTTTCTTTGCTGTGCAAAAAGTTTTTACTTTGATAGGGTCCCATTTGCTTATTTTTTCTTTTGATTCCTTTGCCTGAGGAGATACATCAGGTAAAATATTGCTACAAGCAATGTCTTAGATTTTACTACCTAATGTTTTCTTCTAGGATTTTTATGCTTTCAGACCTAACATTTAAGTCTTTAATCCACTTTGAATTTCTTCTTGTGTGTCATGTGAAAAGTTGGTCTAGTTTCATTTCTCTGCACATATCTGTCCAATTTCCCCAATACCATTTACTGAATAAACCATCTTCAGCCCACTGTATGTGTTTCCTTCCTCTGTCGAATATTAATTGATTATAAAAGTGTGAGTTTATTTCTGGGCTCTCTATTCTGTTCTAGTCATCTATGTGTGTTTTTATGCCAGTGTTATGCTGTTTTGATTATGATGGTCTTGTAATATAGTTTAATATTAGGTAGCATGATTCTTCCAACTTTGTTCTTCCTCAAGATCACTGCTGTTCTGCAGGGCCTTTTATGGTTCCACATAAATTTTTGGTATATTTGTTCTAGTTCTTGAATTATGTCATTGGAATCTTGATAGGGATTGCATTGAATCTATAGATTGCTTTTGGATAGCATGGACATTTTAATGATGTTAATTCTTCCTATCCATGAACATGGTATGTGCTTCCACTTATTTGTATCTTCTTTTTCTTCAGTGTCTTATAATTTTCCAAGTGTAGGTCTTTTACATCCTTGGTTAGATTTATTCCTAGGTATTCTAATCTTTTGAAGCAATCATGAATGAGACTGTTTTCTTAATTTCCCTTTCTCATAGTTCATTACAGGCATATAAAATGCAACTGATTTCTGGATATTAATTTTGTATCCTGCTACTTTGCTGAACTCATTTATCAGTCTAGTAGTTTCTTGGTGGAGTCTCTAAGGTTTTCTATGTACAGTATCAATCAATAAAAACATGAGGATTCTAATTTCTCTCCACTCTCACCTACTCTTAATACTTATTATCGTATTGAACACCTTTTCATGAGTTTACTGTCCACTTGTATATCTTCTTTGAAGAACTATCTATTCAAAGCCTTTGCTGATTTTTCATTTAGATTGTCTCTTTATATTGAGTTATAAGAGTTCTTTATATATTCTAGATAAAGTTCCATATCAGATGTATGATTTGTAAATACTTTCTACTATTCCATGGATTGTCTACTCACTTTTTTAAAGATAATTTTTATAAGAGTTTGAGCCAAACTAATAACATGTGTGGGGGAGCAAGATCTCAAATGCTACATAGAATAGCAGTTTTGTAGCTTATTACCTACTTTCTTGATAATCATCTTTGAAGCACAAAAGCTTTTAAATCTGATGAAATTCCTTTTACCTATTTTTTAATCTTGTTGCTTGTGATTTTGGTGTCATATCTAAGAAACCATTTCCCAATCCAAGATCACAAAGAATACTCACTGTATTCTTCTAAGAGTTTTACATATGTTTAAGTCTTTGATCCATTTTGAGTATATTTTTATGTCTGATATAAGGTAAAGATCTAACTTCATTCTTTTGCATGCATATAACTTGGAAAGACACAATCCTTCTGTGTTTCTCTTTTACTCTCACACTACCACCATACTCAGATATGTGTGAGCTTTCCACACATCAAGCTATTTTTCTAGACACTAGCTGGGTGTCTATGATTCAATTTAATTCTGACACTATCTACCTGGATCTCCGTAAGTTAAGGGCTCAGTCCCACAAGACTACCTCTAGTTCAGATGCCAATCACAGGTCTCCAGTTGTCACCTGTACTTCTGACCAACCAACTATAAATTGTAGTCCCCATTACGCTCTCCTTGGGTTCAGAAATTTGCTAGAGTGGCTCATAGCATTCAGAGAGACACTTATGTTTACAGGTTTATTACAAATAATAAAGGATATGCACGAACAGCCACATTTAGAGATCACATAGGGTAAGGTATTTGGGAAGGGACACAAAAAGCTTCCGTGTTCTAAGTGCACTACTCTCCTAGCACCTCCAAGTGTTCACTAACTCAGAAGTACTCCAAACTCCATACTTCTGAAAAATATTTTTTATTTTATTTTATTTTAATGGAGGCCTCATCTCATAGGCATGATCGACCATTAAATTAACTTCCAACCCCTGTATACTTCTCAGGAGATAGTGGGTGAGGCTGAAAGTTCCAAACTTCTAATCCTGACTCTGTCTAGTGATCTTCCACCAACCTGAAGCTATTCAGGAGCCCACCAACAGTTGCGTCATTAAAACAAAAAACACTAGAAATTTCAAGGAATTTAGGAGCTCTATGCCAGAACTGCATATGTGTGTTTTCTATCATTTTATAATCCCCAATCCAGTTGTCTTAGCACCATTTTTTGAAAAGACTTCTTTCCTCATTATTGACTTGGCACCCTTGTTAACAATCAACTGATTATATGTGACAACTAATTTCTGGATTCTCAATTCTATTCCATCTATAATTCTATCCTTATGCCAATACCACCATGTCTTCATTACTGTCCCTTTATAATAAGTTTTGAAATCAGGAGGTGTAAGATTCTAATTTTGTTGTTCTTTTTCAAACCTGTTTTGATTATTTAGGGCCCCTTGCAATTCCTTATTAATTTTATTTTGTTATTTCTAACCTGTAATTTATTTAGAATATGTTGTATCTATTTAGACTAGGTATATTTTTTAGCATTTCCCAATATTTTATTGTACTTTTTCCATTACCACTTAGTCCCCTTATGTCCCCTGCCCCCTCCATATTAATTTTAAAATCAGCTTGAACCATTAAAGGCTAGCTGGGGTTTTGGTAGGGGCTGTGTTCAATTTGTAGGTCAATTTCAGGAGTACTACCATCTCAACAATATTATCTTCCAATCTACAAACACATCTCTCTATGTATTTAGGCATTATTTTTTCAACTATGTTTTGTAATTTTCAGAAAATAAGTTTTACATTGCTTTTGTTAAATTTATTCCTACGTATTTTATTTCTTGATGCTGTAATAAATGGAATTGTTGCTAATTTCATTTTAGGATTATTCATGGTCAATGTCTAGTAATGTAAGTGGCTTTTGTATATTTATCTTGTATCCTGCAGTCTTCCTGAACTTGTTTATAGGTTCTAATAATTATTCAGGATTTCCTGTATGTAAGACCATGTTACCTGCAACTAGAGATAGCTTTACTTCTTTCCAATTGGGGTGCATTTTAATTCATTTTCTTGACTTGATTAGAAGTGGCAAGAGCAGAAATTCTTGTCATATTCCTTATGTTTGGTAGGAAAAGTAAGTCTTTTACCGCATTAGCTGTGGGTTTATTTTAAATAGATTCCCATTATCAGGGTGAGAAAGTTTCTTTCTTTTTTTAGTTTGTTTAGTATTTTTACCATGAAGGGGTACTGGATTTTATTAAATTGGTCTTGTCTACTGACGTAATCACAAGGTTTTTGTTGTTTGTTCTGTTGATACAGTGCATTATATTAACTGATTTTCATATTTTGAGTCAACTTGGAATTCTAGAGAAAAATCCCATTTAGTCATGGTGAATAATCTTTTTTATATGTTGCTGAATTCTGTTTGCTAGTGTTGTGCTGAGGAGTTTTACATCTACACTTGTAACAGACATTGGTTTGTAGTTTTCTAATGTCTTTGCCTGGTTTCGCTATCAGAGAAATATTGGCCTCAGAATAAACTGGGAAGTATTCCTTCCTTTTCTTTTTTGGGGGAAGAGTTTGTTTAAAAAAATCGGTATTAATTCTCCTTCAAGTGTTTATTAGGTCCTAGCTGGAATGGTTAGGGGATTGAGCACGGCCAGCAAAACAAAGAGCCGCCATTCTGATTCCAGTCAGAGCACATGCCTGGGTCATGGGCCAGGCCCCCAGCTGGCAGCTTGTGAGAGGCAGCCAACTGATTCTTCTCTCACACATCAGTGTTTCCCTCTCTTCCTCTCTCCTTTCCCCCTCTCTAAAAATAAATAAATAAAACCTTTAAAAAAAAAGTTTGTTAGAATTCACGAGTAAAGCCATCTGGGCCTGGGCTTTCCACAGTGGGTAGGTGTGTTTTATTATTATTATACATTTGATCTCTTTACCTGTTATATGTCTATTCAGACTTTATATTTCCTCATAGGTCCGTTTCCATAGTTTATGTCTTTCTAGTTTATCCATTTATATAAGTTATTTAATTTGTCACCACATAGTCCATAATATCTTCGTAGCAAAATACTTTTTATTTATGTAAGATCAGTAGAAATGCCCCCTTTAATTCCTTCAGCTCCAGAGTTTGTTTGGTTCTTTTTTATCATTTCAATCTCTTTGGTGAAATATTCCTTTTATTCATTAATTTTTTTTTCCTGAGCTCACTGAACTGCCTTTCTGAGTTCTCTTATAACTCACTGAGTTTCTTCATGACTAAAATCTTGAATTCTCTATCACTTAAATCACAATCTTCTATGACTTTGGTTACTGGAAACATGTCATTTTCTTTCTGTGTTACCATGTTACTTTGGTTGTTTCATGGTACTTGATGGATTGTTCCTCCACCTGTGCATTGGAAGTAATAAACTCTTTTCTTATTTAGATAGCATTTTCATCTTAACAATTCAGGAGGCTGATAGAGGTCTTTCTTTTGTTTTCCAGTAGGTGGTGCTACAGCTCAAGTTTTTGTTTTACCTACACTGCTTGTGCCTCTGTGGCAGGAAGAGGGGGTTCTCTTAAGTGGTGGAAATTGGTGCCACCACTTAAGTGGGTGATGGGAGTGGTGGGTGTCTCCCCTATCGTCGTCGTCCTCTCAGTCTTGGGGCACCATCACTCTGGTTAGGCAGGGAGGGGAGGAGCTGGGTTTGTGAGTCCTCAGCACTCACCTTGTTCCTTGTGGCTGCCAGCACCACTGTTTTATAGCTACTACCGGGCTCTGAGTCAATATGAGGGGTTAAGGAGCAGGATTTGAGGGTACAGAGGCCCCTTCTGCCCCCTTACCCTTCACTCCGCTACATGTTCAGATACACCCATCTTCTGGTGTAGCAATTGGTAGATTTCTCAGGTATGTTTGTGAGTTAAACACAGGAATCTTTGTTGGATTACAGATGTCTGACTTGTAAATTTAAGATGAGATAAAAAGAGAATCTGTTCAGTCCACCAGGATGTTGATGATTTCATTCCTGATTTTAGTAATTTGAGTCTGTCTTCTTTTTTTCTTGGTCTAACTAAAGATTTGTCCATTTAAATTTTTTTAAAATATATTTTATTGACTATGCCATTACAGTTGTCCCATTTCCTCCCTTCATTCCCCTCCACCCTGCACACCCCCTGCCACCCACACTCCCCACCTTTAGTTCATGTCCATATGTCATAAGTTCTTTAGCTTCTACATTTCCCACACTACACTTGCCCTCTCCCTGTCTATTTTCTCCCCACCGTCTATGCTACTTATTCCCTATACTTTCTCCCCACCTCTCCTCCTACCACTCCCCTGTTGCTAACCTTCCACCTGACCTCCATTTCTGTGGCTCTGCTCCTGTTTTAGGTGACCACTTAGTCTGCTTTTGTTTTAGGTATGGATGTTAGTAACTGAGTTTGCTGTCCTTTCACTGCTCATATTTTTTATCTTCTTTTTCTTAGATAAGTCCCTTTAACATTTCATATAATAAGGGCTTGTTGATGATGAACTCCTTGAACTGGACTTTATCTGAGAAGCACTTTATCTGCCCTTCCATTCTAAATGTCCATTTAAATTTTTTTTAAGAACCAATTTTTGTTTTTGTCTTCCCCATTGTTTTTCCATTTTTATTTCATTAATTTCCTGCAATCTTTATTATTTTCTTCCTCTGCTTGCTTATGTTTGTTCTTCTCTTTCTAGTGTCATAAATTGAACAGTTAGATTATTTATTGGTGATCTTTCTGACTTTGTAATATAAGCACTTACTGATATAAATTTCCTTTGAAGCACTGCTTAAGCTAAACCCATAACTTTTGAATCTGCAGAAAATCACTTTGGAATCTCAAAGGTAGGGTCATTAATGCCATACACCATACAAGATAACCTACTGTTTCTCTTTGAAGGAGTCACAAGCCCAATAGAAAGGGGAAAAAGCACTGACTTAGTGTTAAATCTCAACTTTGCCACTTAATAATTGTGGGAACTTGAGCAAGTTTCAGTTTAGTCAGAAGAGCTATTAAGAAAAATTAAAAGAGACAAGACATTTACAAAGTACTTACTCCATCAACTATCCAATATTCATTCTCCCTTACTAATAGCACCCAAATTTCTCTTGAGGAATTTCTCTTCCTCAGCTATGTATCTACTGTCTCAATTGACTTGACCCCCTACCAAGCCCAAGGTTGGGCATGAACTGCTCTAAGCCAATCAGAGTAATCTAGAAATTTCTCTTTTGCCATGAAAATCAGTTTGATAATGGAAGAAAACAAAATATTCAAGACATAAGACCTAAGACAATCAATGTATGACATCACTCTGACAAGTATAAATATTTCAGGAATGTTCAAATCAGAACAAAACTCAATACTTTCATATGATAATTATGAGATTAAAAAAAAATAAAAGAATGTAGCTCCCTTCTAGTTGTTACCAGCAATCACCTTTCAGCCATGAATAAAACCAGCATGAGGATAAAGTCTACAATATGAAAGAGGTAATTACAGAAAAAAAAACAGTCAAATGGGCAGCAACATGCAAAAGAATGAAAACTAGACCCTATCTAACACCATACACAAAAATCAACTCAAAATGGATTAAAGACTTGAACACAGACCTGAAACCATTAAGCTCAAAAGAAAACATAAGGGGTAAGCAACTTGACATAGGTCTTGGCGATAACGTTTTGCATTTGACACCGAAAGCAAAGACGACAAAAGCAAAAATAAACAGGTGGGACTCCATTAAATTAGAAAGCTTCTATACATCAAAGGAAACCAATATAATGAAAGGCAACCTACTGAATGAAAGAAAATATTTGCAAATCATGTATCTGATAAGAGGTTAATACCCCAAAATATTAAGAACTCATACAACTCAATAGCAAAAAAAAGAAAAAAGTCTGAAAAAGTGAACAGAGGACCTGAATAAGTTACAAGGGGAAAAATGCCCCAAAAGTGGATTTATAAAAAAGTGCACATTTATTCTTACATGTTTAAACTTCAGTCACCTTCGAAGTACTCTCCATTTGATGCAATGCACCTATCAAGACACTTTTTTCCACTGCTTAAAATAGTTCTTGAACTCACTGATTTTGATGCTTTTTAGTGTTTCTGCCATTTTTGGTTTCACCTGTTCCACATAGGCAAAATGTTTCTCTGAGAACTTTTTTTAATCAGGAAACAAAAAAGAGTCCCTCGGGCAAGATCAGATGAATATGGAGGGTGGGGGTACAGGGGCCATGCTGTTTTTGGTCAAAAATTACTTAACACTCAGCACCGTGTGGGCAGGTGCACTTGTAAATCACCCATCACGAAATGGGCAAGCACATTTAAAGAGTCTTCCAAAAAAATTCACTGAAGCCTGACACAGCCTCTCACACCATCACCAGACAGTACACTGATACAGATGGGTTCCTAGAACACTTACATAGTGGGGGAAGCCTGTACTACAATGGGCCCACCCTCCAGAAGATACCAGTATTACTGGGGTTTTTTTGAATCCTCTCTCATATTTTTCTAAAGAAGATTTCAAATGGTCAACAGGCACATGAAAAGGTGCTAAACACCACTACTCATCAGGGAAATGCAAATCAAAACCACAGTGAGATTATCAACTTACACCTGTTAAAACAGCTAATATAAAAAAAGATAAGAAGTAACAAGTATTAGAAGGATGTGGAGAAAAGGGAACCCTTGTACACTATGAGTGGGAATATAAATTGGTGCAGCCACTATAGAAAACAGTATCAGGGTTCCTTTAAAAATTAAAATAGATTTAACACATGATCCAACAATTCCCTTTGGAGTATAAACAAGGGGGGACCAAAAAGAAAAAGACAGAATTATCTACTGGAGGCAGGCCCCTTGTAGTACAGGCTTCCCCCCACTAGTTGTGAGCAGTTGCATCTGGCTTCAGTGAATTATTTTGGAAGACTCTTTCAACATGTCTGCCTATTTCATATGGGTGATTTATAAGCACACCTGCCCCCACCGTGCTGAGTGTTCAGCAGTTTTTGACCAAAAAGAGCATGATACCCTGCGAACCCCTGCCCTCCCCTATTCACCCAATCTTGCATCAAACAACTTTTTTTCATCATTGTTTCCCTGGATGAAAAAGTCCTCAAAGGGAAATGTTTTGCCAATGTGGAAGAAATAAAACAAGAAACAGAAGCAGCACTAACAGGCATCAAAATCGATGAGTTCAAAAAACTGTTTTGAGCATGGAAAAAAGTCTCAATAGGTGTATTGTATCAAATGGAGAGTACTTTGAAGGTAACTGAAGTTTAAACGTGTAAAAATAAATACACGATTTTATATAAATATAGTTCACTTTGGGGATATCCCCTCATATAGACCTGAAGGAAACAAAATTACTATCTCAAAGAGACCTGCACCTCACATTCAATGAAGCATTATTTACAATAGCCAAGACAAGGAAACAACCTAAGTGTCCACTGACGGATGAATAAAGAAAAATGTGATACATACACAATATTATGCAGCCATAAAAAATAATAACACCATTCCACTTGTTACATCATGGATGGATCCTGAAGGTATTATGCTAAAATAAGACAGATATGACAAATACTGTATGATCTCAATTATTCATAGAATCTAAAAAAACCAAGCTCCCAAAAACATGACTGGTGGTTGCCAAAAGAGGGGCGGTGAGGAGGGGGGAAATAGGTGAAGGTGGTCACAAGGTACAGACTTCCAGTTGTAAAATAAGTACTGGGATATAATGTCTAGTACGGTGGCTACAGTTAACAATACTATATTATACATTTGAAAGTTGCTAATAGAGTAGATCTTAAAAGTTCTCATAAGAGAAAAAACTGGAACTATGTGAAATGATGGATATTAACTAAATTTATGGTAATCACTTTGCAATATATCAAATCATTACATTGTATACCTTAAACAATTATAAAGTTATATGTCAATTATATCTCAAGAAAACTGAAAGAAAAAAAGAGTCAGAACCCAAATCAAAATATACATAAAACCTAACCTACCTCTTGATCTTTCAGTTGGGTGTGGAGGAAACTGCATGTGCTAAAGACTGCTTGAGTTAAATAACAATTTTTTTCTCTTGTTAGCTTGTTACTTAAGCTCTACAAGTAACAAGGAGTAACTATAGCACTTAACTGAAAGGGTTACTGTACATGAGAAATCAGCCAAATTATGTCTAATACTTAATATACTGTCTAGTATATAGGAAGTGTTCAATATATGCTCTATATTATTATCATTAAAAATTAGTGGTAATGAGCATTATTTTGGAATGAGATAGATCTAAGCTAAAAGTCCTGGCTCTACTATTCACTTTTTTTTTTTTTTGTAACTATGGACAAACTAACCTCTTTTAGGCTCAATTTCCTCCACTATAAAATGAACTAAAAGTTATGGTACCTTTTACCATAATTAAATAATATTTTTTAAAACCACACTTAAATCAATACCTGGCAGAGAAATAGTAATAAATGGTTGCTAACATCATCATTATATGATAGATACAAACTGCTTCCCAAAGTGGCTGTACTAATTTATACTTCTATTGGGACACAAGGGAGTTCTCACTTCTCTATGCATTTCTCAACACTTAATACTGTCAGACTTTCCCCCCCCAATCTGATGGGTATGAACTGGTGTTTTGCTATAATTTGCATTTCTCTCATTACCAGTGACGATGAGCATCTTTTTATCAGTTGATTATTTAGGTTTCCTTCTTTTGTGAATTACTAGTTCTTATCCTTTGCCTATCCCTTCTTTGTCCACTCCTGTGACTGACTACCTTGAGGTCCTCACTAGTTCCCTACAACCTAAGTGTCCACTGACTTCCAGTGTTTCACTGGAATTCTTCACCTGTGTTCTCCAAATATTTTAAGGCCCTCACTAGTTCCCTGCCACTATATTCTCCCTCTCCATAATACTGGTTCCACTTAATTGTCACCTACAGACTCAAGCCCACCTCCCTCTCTCCCTTACGTTCAGCAGGAAACATTTATGGAGCTCTATCCAGAACAATATTCTGGATGTCATCGTGCATTCAGCCTTGCTGTTAGTTTTGTCCTGACCTCATTCCTTGGTTCTGAACTGAGCTCCTGCCTATTCTTCTGTTCCCTTATCAATGATCTATGGGTCTTTGTATACATTTCTCTTTTTTACACATTGTAAACATTTTTTTTCTTATAACATATATGCATTTTCATTATTCATTCTCTCTGTGTCAGTCTGGCTTGACTGTGAGTCCCTGAGCACAAAGACCATGATGTGGCTTTGTTTATATCCCCAGCACCTAGCATAGTAGTTCAAATTTCCCTAATGCCTAAGAAAAGGAAGGAAGGAAAATGAAAATTACTGATAAACTCTAGTACCCTGGACTTTCCACAACCAAGGCCACTTGCCCTTTCTTTCTCCATTCTACTACCCCTCTCCCACTCCCACAGAGCAAAATGTCAACCTCAGAATGTTAAGCACCAGCTTGCCTTGTGTACTTACTTCACCTGTATCTTATAAACAACATACTGGATTGCCCTGATGTTGACTGCTCCAATGGACTACCCCCTGTCTATTGATGCAGCTCATCTAGCATTTGCATCCCTTTGACCCCATCCATTCTGTCAAATCTGACTGTACTTCTTCATTGGAGTAGGCTAACATGACCCAACATGTCACCATGCACTCACTATTCATAAGGTAATCCTAAAATACTGTTTTTATCACATCATTTGCCTACACAAGAAACCATAAACAATAATGCCTGAAGAAATCAGATTAAAAGGGTGAGCCCGTAACAGGGTGCAGCCAAGAGGGGGGGCCCAAAAGGGATTTGGAATGGGGTCCAGAACTCAAGGTGTCCAGGAGATACTAAGATGTCCTCACCTCTTCCTCCCCACAGGTGTGAACTGGGGAAGGGACAGATGGAGCAGGACCATTGAGATCTGTTTTGAACAGCAATGGCTTTGCAGCTAACCTCTGGCATGGTCATTTAACATATCTATAACCTTTAACTGGTTATGAAGATATGTTAAATAGCTGTGGCCAGGCTCTGAGCCAGGGGGAGGGAAGTCGCTTCCCCCCAAGATGTAACTGGGGGGCTGGTCCCCCAAATTAAAGCCCCTGCGTGGGAGCTTGGAGAGGAGTGGCTCCATGACATGGGTCCATACCTGCCCAGACTCACGATGACAGCCCAGTAAATTTGGAATAATACAGGAATGCTGGCAGGTGTAACTGACTGTAGGAGTCATCGGAAATGGAGGTACAGAAGATGATGGACATGGGGATTTAAAACCCAGACACAGCAGCCATTAAAGGAGAGGGAACCACGTGGCTGTGGCAGTGCAGAGAGAAAGCCACGTACTGCTGGCAGAGTGGGGACCCTTGCAGCCATGTGAAGGAGAGAGAGCTACCAGGTTTCGCTAGACTGGGGACACGGCAACTTTAATAGGGGAACCACCATGCAGCTTTAGCAGAGAATTGCCACTCAGCTTTGGCAGAGTAGCAACCCCCCCCCCCACCGCAGCTCTGCAGTTCTGGTGGAGGAAAGAACCATTCGGTTTTAGCCAGAGTGGGGACCTCTGCGGCTTTGGTAGAAGAGGACCACAAGTCTTTGGGGTGCTCCCTTTGGCCACATGGCCTGGGAAGCAGGAGAGACTTTGCCTGGAAGAAGGGTGAAAGAACTCTTTGCTAGTAGGCCACGAGAAGGTGCCACATGGCTTTGGATTAATTGGAGATCCTGCCTGGATGGCGACACAGCTGATGGTGTCAGCGGCCTGAAACACAGACGTGTGCTGCTTTTCCTGAGTTACGGTACCCCAAATTAGGGCAGGGGGAGAAGGAAGTACTGTGGGTGTCTATGGGTATCCAAAAGGACTTTGATATTTTAATGGGAACATTGGGTCACTACTTAAGTCTGTATATGTTTGAATGGACCTTTCCTTTCCTTTCCACAAGTCTCTGGCATTGAGAGATGTCTTTCCTCTTGTGGCGGACATAACAAACCTTGGCCCCTGCTTGTTCTGTAACAAGCCCAGAATTCAAGATTCATTCTACACTACTTATCAAACTTCATTTCCTTCAGTCCTTCAGTATAAATTATACACTCTGATAAGGTATGTTTTTAATTCTCCATCTCAAATATTCTACTTTGGTGTTTTGTTTTGTTTTGTTTTGCTTGCATTATTTCCCTCAATCTCATCTCAAATCAAAAACAATTCTTAAAACTATAAATATCCCCGTAAGAGCTGGTATCAACCAATGAATACTCAGGATTAGATTTTCAGATATTTGCAAGGTGGTCACCTAGCAAGGCCCTGGAGGGGAAAAACAAACAAGACAATTAACCTAAGAGTTCCCTGGAGACAAATAAGAGTGTAATAGAGTATGGTAACACAGAGAGAACTAAAGAAAGTCAGCAAGATAGCCCTGATCACTAGGAGTTGTATGTAGGTGGCTGACTGTAAGAAAATATAGGACGGAAAATATTTCAACAAAGCAATTTTAACTTTCTGCTTATGTCTCTCTTACATTTAAGAAATCTGCTACAAGAGTTAAAAAAAAAAACTCCTGAGTGTACAAACCAGATCTTTACTAACCACTCAAAATACCACCACTCAGGGCTCTTAATCTCGTAGGTCTTTATCACTCTAACCCAACAGAGACTGCCTGTGGTCTGTCATCAAACTCTGTGCAAATGAGAAGTTACCACTGATAACTCCACCCAAAAAAGACAATAAAAAGTAGACTTAATTTAGATACATAATATCTATGGCTATTACAGCAGGGTGGTATGCCTTGCTGGTTAAACAGAGATTTTCCCTGTGATATAAAAAAAGATTTCTATTCACCTAAGAGAGGTAGTGATAAATCCTTCTCTAAATGTCCAAGTGTTTTTTTAAAGGAATAGTTATGCTGTATTCTCAACTAAATTCGTATAACCTAATGAATCTTTCTGTTCTTAAAATTTCAGATGATCTTCTACTACTCTTGCTTTCAAATCAAGAGCTTAAAATTATGGCAGGTGAGAGTACAGTGGTCTACCTCCCAGCATAAAATATTAATAAGAGTAACAATGTCATGCACAAGGGAAGTAATTTTACATGACTTGCTGCTAGAGGAAAGTAAAACAATCATAAAGTGGTATCAATCATTTTCTGGTCTCAATTATAAAGCCATTTAGTAGTAAAGTGAAAAGCTGAGCTGAAAGAATCCCAAATCTACTCACAGGAATGCTCTAGAATTCAAAGAACAAATTCCAGGTCATTTACAAATTAGCAAACACTAAGATTCTGCAGAGATGGACTACTATCCTGATAAGGACACCACAAAGCCAGTGTTAGTTTCCTTACCCATCTGTCATTGACTCCTTATATTTACCTGCTCCTCACCAAAAACAAATAAACAAACAAACCACACCCACTTGAATAATAACAACTCATGAAATATCAACACACCATGGGAGACAGAAAAGCGTAATAAAGCTAGGCCCTGTTCTCAAAGAATTTACCATCTTGTTGAAAGAAATGAATGTATTGTAAGATTATCATAGACAATATAAGATCAAATGATAGCTTATAAGAACAAAGAATAGCATTACAGAGAACTCAATAGATTAGTTGGATTAAAATGCACTGTAGAGGCTGGAGCTTGACAGTTAACAGTAATAGAAAAAGAAGGGATGTCCTTTACACAAAGCACCCAAGAAAAATAATTCCACCAAGGAATCTAATATACAAAGGATCCTTCCAGCTTTTATGAGAATGCCCATCTAACAATCCCTTAGGTTCTGAGTAGCTCACCAGGAGCCAAAGGCAGATGAAAGTTTCCAAATTCTTCATTCTAGATAACCATCAAAGGAAATTCCAGCATTTAATTTTGTTTTTTTCTAATAGCTTTATATTTCAAACATAGATGTGTGGAACATTTTCAGTTCATTTTTGTATAATGTATGTGGTTTAAGTCAAGATGCATTATTTTTCGATGTGGTTGTCCAATGTTACAAAACTACTTATTAGTAATTAGTAAGACTATTCTTTTATCACTAACAGACTTTGCAAAATATTATTGGCCATATTGGTGTGGTTCTATTTCTGGAATCCCTATGTTATATCATCAATCTTATGTCTATCCCTTTGTTAATACATATGACAATCTTGATTATGGTAGCTTTGTATTGATTTTTAAAATCATGCAGTTTGATTTTTTTCTAACACTTTTATTTTTCAAAATCATTCTGGTTATTCTAGATCGTTGGCCTTTCTATAGAAATTTTAGAATCAGTTTATCAGTAACTACAAACAGTACTGTTGGGATATTTTTATATAGTATCTTAAATCTGTTTATCAATTTGGGAAGAATGAACATCTTTACTATATATAGTGAATCTTCCAATTCATGAATATGACATGTCTCCATTTAGACCTTCTGTGACTATCACCAATAAGGGTTTTATAGTTTTTAGCATAGAGATACATATTTTATTAACTTTAAACCTGAATATTACATTTTGGGTGCACAATTATAAATTTTTTTACATTCAGTTTTCAATTGTTTATCAAGTACAATGAAATATTTATTACTGCCTTTTGTGGGCTGACCTTGAATCACGTGCTAAAATCATTTATTCTAGGAGTTCTTTGTGGTATTCTTTGGGATTGTCTATGTAGACAATCATGCCGTCTGTGAAGAGGGACAGTTTTATTTCTTCCTTTCAAATCTGTACGCCACACCACACACATTCTCTGCTCACTCTGTGTCTCTGATGACACAAACGTTAGACCTTACTGATAGTCTCGTAAGTACCCAAGACTAGTTACTTATTTTGTTTTTCTAAGATTTTATTCATTTATATTTTTAGAGGGAGGAAGGGAGGGAGAAAGACAGGAAAAGAAACATCAATGTGTGGTTGCCTCTCACGCACCTCCTACTGGGGACCTGGCCTGAAACCCAGGCATGTGCCCTTACTGGGAATCGAACCTGGGATCCTTTGGTTTGCATGCCAGTACTCAATCCACTGAGCCATACTAGCCAGAGCCAGGGTAGTTACTTATTTTTAACCAACTAGATCATTTCTATTGATCTATTTTCAAGTTCACTAACTCTTTAATCTGTCATGTCCATTCTGCTACTGAGCCCGCTACTTAGTTTTTTAATTTCCATTATTGTATTTCTCAGTTCTAAAATTTCCATTTACTTCTTTATATCTTCTATTTTTTTGCTGGGTTTTTAAAATCTTTTTACTCATTCCTGGAACATTTAGTTCTTTATATCTTGTTTCTTTGCTGAAACTTATTTCCTGCTCATTACTGGAACATGGTCATTATAGCTGATTTTAAAAGTGTTTGACATAATTTTAATATCAGTGTGATCTTGGCATTAAGATCTGAGTTGTCTTTTCCCATGTGAGTTAGCATTTTCTGATTCTTTTTAAGCTGAGTAATTTTAGATTGTATTCTGGACATTTTGAATATTATGGTATAAGTCTTTGCATCTTAGAATGTTTGTGTATTTATTTTAGCCAGTAATTGACCCAGCTGGGTTCACATTTCAAGTTCGGTCTTCTGTGGGTTGTGTTTCCAATTTCAATTCAGTTTTGTGCTCCATAACTGTCCCACGTAGTGTCCAGTTTGGGGCTTAGGGCTGATCTATCCCATAATTCAGTCCTCAAGTTATTTATGCTGTTTAGAATCAGGCTCACACAAGCACAACTTGGAAGTCCACTCAGCAGTCCATAATCAACTTTAAGTGGCTTCCCTGAAATCTTCTGGTTCCCTGGGGCTCCCCTTTTTCAGCCTTCCAACAGAGAGGTGGGCTTCATTAACCACACTCTGCAGTATACTTCCCAGGACTGTGTCAGAAATCAGGGCTAAGCAGCAGAAGAGCAGAGGGAGAAGAAAAGCAACAAAATTTGCTCCACTCTCCTGAGACCATAGCTCCTCCAATTTTAGAGGAAGGTTCCCCTCCCTCTGAGAATAGGCTCCTGACTGCCCCCATAAAGGCCATTACAGCCACTGCCAAGGATTGCTTGAGGCCTGGGGTGCAAGAGAATAAGAAAAGGAAAAAATAAGAAAAAAGAAAAGGATGTGGAATTGCCACATTTTCTCTGAGCATTAGGAAACCCCTTTCCTGCTCCTTGAGTCAGGGCTAGAGAACGTCGGTTGATTTTTCTGTCCGTGTTAACAAGGCTCATTTCCAGGTTTCAGGATACGTTAAGTTCAGGCAGGGCATACTGGAAGAAAAAAAATTATAAACTCACCACTGGTTCACTGGTACTTTGAATTCTGGTCTTCTTCCTCAATCTGCCTCCTACTATTTATTTTTCAGAGTCCTCAAATAGTCACTCCAAGCATTCTGTCCAGGTTTTATAGCTGCATTCAGTGGGAGAGACAGGGTGAAGTATGCTTACTCCATCTTATCTGGAACCAGAACCTGGACTACTGTTTTTCATAAAAAACTCTGTAGAAATGATTGACTATTTAAACTATTTGTATAACTCTGATTATAAAATAAAAAATAAAAATAAACAAAACCTGTAATAACTTTATCTAGGAAAAGAGAATAGGCAAGCTAGTGGAATCATGTTTTTTAAGCATATGTATTTTTTGATATTACATGCTTAGGAAAAAAGTGAAGCTCTTAATCGCACTTTGCTTTATTTCTTTAAATCTTATTTTTCCTGTGGATTTTTATAAATACTAGGCTTGTTATAAAATTTTTTAAAGGAAAAAAAAAAGTAGGAATTATCCAAAGCATAAGACAGAGGAAGCAGACTGAAGAGGCCATAAACTGTTTAGGAACTAAAAACAAACATGCCATGTTAAGGTGTATAGTCTTTACCTGAGAAAAGGAAGGCCCTTTGCTAAATATTTAGCAAAGCTGGGGGAGTGACATGATCCAATCATTGTATGTTTTACTGCAGAACATAAAGATGCACAGAAAATGAGTTTGTCTGAATCTAAGGAGTCACATGAAGTTGCAGAACAGTATATATACAAGTACAAGTTCACATGTTGTTGGGGGATATAAGTAAAGGAGGGAGATTTTACACACACACACATACAAACAGAAATAGCCCTGGCTGGGTAGTTCAGTTGGTTAGACCATCATCTCAATACGCCAAGGTTGCAGTTTTGATGCCTGGTCAAGAAACATACAAGAATCAACCAATGGATGCATAAATAAGTGGAACAACATCTCTCTCTCCCCCTTCCTCCCTTCTTCTCTTTCTCTAAAATCAATAAATAAATACGTTTATAATATGTATTGAATGTGTCTGGAAAAAACACAAGAAACCAATAATAGTGGTTAACTTTGGAGGAGAGTAAGGAGCTAAGAGAAATAAAACTTCTTTAAAAAAAGATTTTATTTATTTTTTTAGAGAGGGGAAGGGAAGGAGAAAGAGAGGGAGAGAAACATCAATGTGTGGTTGCCTCTCGCATGCCCCTCACTGGAGTCCTGGCCTGCAACCCAGGCATGTGTCCCGACTGGGAATGGAGCCGGCCACCCTTTGGTTCGCAGCCCACACTCAATCCACTGAGCTATACCAGCCAGGGTGAGAAAGAAAACTTTTATTTTTTACCTTATTCTTCTGTTTGATTTTTCATATTTTTATTTTTGAATTTTTACTGTGAAAATTTATAGCCTTCAAAAAGATTGTAAACAAAATGGAGGGAAGTCTTATGCATGCATTAAATAGAAGATAGATATAAGATATTAAAACAGGAATGAATGAGCCTACCATTCAGTAGCTCTGTTCCTAGTATATAGTAAGCAAACACTGCTATAGATCTTCCCACAAGTAAGGTATTTCCAATCCTTTATAAAGCATGTTCACAACCCAAAACAGCTTTGAAATTAGATTACATTACACTAATTTCCCATGTATTTTCAAACATTCAGAAATTTAAAGAAAAGATAAAGAGTAAGAATAGATTTTGAGATATTTATAATTATATTTTTACTACAAAAATGTTTGCACTATTCTTCTCAATTTAAGCACCAAAGAGTATAAAAGAAGAAAGTAAAAGATTCTTTCCTTTTCTGGTACTGTTAATTCCAATACCCAAATATAACCATTCCCAATGGCTTCCTGAATTCTGTATGATTCCATACTTTGTGTATATAAAGCCCATATAAACATATGTGTGTGTGTACTTACAAAGATACATATATACATTATATTTTATTTCAAGGAAATGAATCTCTGCTCCTTAAATAACCTAGACCTATTCTAGTTCCTATGTGTCATTTTTCTACATCAAGTAGAATAATGAAAAGATAAATCCCCAAGCTAACACATAATGTTAAATCTCCCAGCTAGGTAAATGTTAAAATGTACATATTGAACAAATGAAGTTCTTGGAGATCTCCTAACACTCTTTAATAAAACAGGTGAAACTTAACTAGGGCAAGCAAAATTACTTTGGGGGATAAATGCACAGGATGAAGCAAGCAAAAGCGCAGATGACAGGTTAAAGGATACAACGAAGGGGTTAAGGGTTTATCTCTAACCTTTTAGGTACCAGAGTTTGACAACTATACTCGCTCACAAAAGGAGTTATCAAGGATCTTGATATAACAAGTTATGACACCCTTTGATAGAACAAATGAACCTTAACAAGGGCAAGCAACTTTGGAGTAACTTTCATAGACAGTCTTCTATACTGGAAAGAAATTACATATTTCTTACATTCTTAATACTAGGGAAAGGGAGTAGTCATACTTCACAGCAGTAGCTGGAGACTTCAAGCAAGGAGAGCTTGTGTTCTGCAGTCTCCAAGGCAAAAAAAAATATTTTTTTTCTCTCTCTCTCTCCAGGACCAACAACTCAGTGTAAATTAAAGTCAAAAAAAGTCAAAACAAAATCACTTTTTTATGGGCTGTGTTGTTTTTCTCTGCATTTATATGGGGCAAGACAAATTAATTCCCAGCTACTTTGACTGAGAATAATAAAATTATCTGATTATCAAACAATGGTATTTACTCTATTATTTATTGATATTAATAAGATCCTCACTTGCTTTTTGAGAATCTGGAAGAGAAATTTTTTAAAACAATTAAATAAGCCTTTAATTACTTTCTCATTCAAGGTAATATACAAAGAGAAGAACCTCAGTTTTACTCAAGTTGGTGCTTTGAAAGAACATAAGAGATAAGATATTCTGATCATTCACAACGTGACATAGAGGGCTAAAACAGAACAGAAAGGCAGGACAACTTTCTAGTCATTCAATGATTTAAGTAGTGATTTTTAAATACAACAGACTTCATTAGACTGAACACATTATGGAAAGAACACACATAAGAATTAGGGAGATATTTGATCTACAGAGCATTTTTAAAGAAAAACGACTTTTTTATGCTTAGGTATGTATTTATAAACCAATTAGAAGCAAGTTAACAAAATATAAACTTTTAAAGATCCTAGAACAACTCCCTTTGATGAAAAGATACATGAAGTATAAATTATAGTGATTTTGCAATATTGTGAATTCTCCAAACATTAGACCCACCTATATGCAAAGATTTAAAAACTTCTGAGCTAAACAGAAATCATTTTCTGGAAGATTCAAATGATTATCATTTATACAAATGAAGAGTTGATGTCTATATAATACGGTTTTGATAATCTAAGCCCTAGTCATCCAAAAGTGACTGGTATTTATAGTATTTTTAATAAATTATTCTAGAACCTCAATATTTCTTTTTCTTACCATAAAAACAACAATGAACTTTGTGAAAAAATAATCAGAAATAGAAGAATTATGTTATCCTATTCTCCCACATCGCTATTTACAAATGTGTACTATCAGTAAATACACACATAAGTGCTTTGTGCTATTTTGCCACTGAGCAAAAACTAAATGTCAAATTTATATGTATGTAATTCCTGCCCTTAAGAGGTTTGCAATTTAAAAGAGAACATGAAAGTATTTTAAAAACAAAATAAACAGCCCTGGCCAGGTGGCTGGCTCAGTTGGTTGAAGTGTCATCCTGTACATCAAAAGGCTATGGGTTCAATTCCCAGTCAGGGCACATACCTAGGCTGCAGGTTCATCGGCACACATATGGGAAGCAACCAATCAATGTTTCTATCTCACATCAATGTGTTTCTCTCTCTCCCCCCACCCCTTCCTCTCTTTCTAAAATCCATAAAAATATCCTAGAGTGAGAAAAATAATTAATTAGAAATGAAATGAAATGAAGCAAAAATAAACAATACAAGGAAGATGAAAAGTCCACATAAGAATAAACCAGGCAAAATCTAGAATTTATTAAGACCTACTGAGAAAAGTATGCTGCTCCAATAACAATTAGTGCTCTGATGCCCACACTGTGGTCTCGACTGTCTCCCGATAGCAGGAACAGAATTCTTAGAAGAGGGATCCTGATTCCAACTACAACTTTGAAAGTTCAAAGAATACCTGAAACATGTGTTGTGCCAGGAAGCAAGAATGATATCAAGTAACACTGGATTTATGTCAGAAGGATACAGCAGCCAACTTGAAAAGGCTTCCACTAACCAAAGACATGAAAATTTGAGCATCAAAACTATAATGACTGCAATGATTTGAAATTAAATATTTAAAAATTCATGACTTCATAGTGATACTCAAAACAAAAACAGGTCACATAGGGCACAATTCATTATTCTGAAAGTTGGTAAATAATAGAGAGGACAAATCAAGGCTTCATTCTGCCCTTCTTATAGTAACTATATTTTGGAGGGAATAAAGAACTTACAAAATAAAATTCTACTTTGTAGAGTAAGTCCAGTTCAGAAATTTGGAAGGAATGAAAAAAAAATCCTAAAAATCCAAAAAAATCCTATGGAAACAATGGATCTAGACAATGTAGTCTTGACAACAAGTAACACAAATCTCATCAAGCCTCTAGTCTGACTACCACACTTCACAGGTAACATGGAGAATAGAGGAACACGCTAAAAGACACCACAAGCATGCAACTGGCCAAATCCAGAATTTGGACTATTCTATCGAACTAAGAACTTCGACTATTTCCTCTTTAAAAAAAATTTTTTAATCCTCACCCAAGGATATTTTTTCATTGCTGAGAGTGACAGAGAAAGAGAGAGAGGATTGATCTCAATCAGTTGCCTTCTCATACATGACCCAACTACAGACTGAATTCATGACCCTTCAGTCTACTGGAAGATGCTCCAACCAACTGAGCCACACTGGCCCAGGAAGGAAGAACTTTAACAATTTCTTCAACAACTAAATGGTAGTGCTCCCTGCTCTCCATTCCAAAAAAGAAAACAAAAACTGGGAGACTATAGATTAAGAGAGGCTTAATAGATCTGTCAACCAAATGCAATGTGCCTACTGTGTATGTGAATCTTGATTTGAACAAGTCAATTACAAAATTTTTTAGACACTGTGAAAAATGAAACAATGGCTGGATTTTAGATGGTACTGAGAAATAATTTTGTTAGATGTTTAAAACTACTGTGTTTGTTATTAAAAAAGGAATCCCCTTAATGTAAATTATGGACTTAGTAACAATGTATCAACATGGTTTCTCACCAATTATAACAGATGTACTATACTAATGCAAGATGTTAATAATAGGGGGAACTGGGGTGGGGGGCTTAATATGAGAACTGTGTACTTTCTGCTCAATTCTTCTATGAACCTTAAATAGTTCTAAAAAGTAAAGTTAAAGAAAAACTGGAACATGGGCTTGTTCTCCAATGAGATCCTATAAACCATTCTTAAAATTGGTAATCTGAAGCATTTCCACAGCCTTACTACTTCCCTTTTTCAGTAACACATATCCTGCCCTGGCTAGGTAGCACAGTTGGTTGAAGCATCATCTTGTACTGCAAAGGGTTGTGGTGGGATTCCTGGTCAGGGTTGTGGGTTCAATCCCTGGCTGGGGAGCATATGGGAGGCAACCGATCCATGTTTATCTCTGTTTCTATTTCACTTTCTGTCTGTTTGTCTCTCTTTCCAAAATCAGTAAACATATTCTTGGGTGAGAATTTAAAAACTAACAATAATTTTAAAAATAATACAGATCCCCCAAATTTTCCCAAAGTTTAACATAAACTACCTCTAAAGACTTCCAGCCAAGATGGAGGCATAGGTAGATATACTCTGCTTCCTCGCACAACCAAAAGGGGACAACAACAAATTTAAAAGCAAAAACAACCAGAACTGACAGAATATTGAACTGTATGGAAGTCCAACAACCAAGGAGTTAAAGAAGAAACATCCATCCAGACCAGTAGGAGGGGTGGAGACGGGCAGCCAAGCAGAGAAGACACTCAGCAAGGCAGCAGCTGCTGGGCAAGGCAATGGCTGGTGGACCCGGTTAGGCAGCTAACTGCAGACTGGGTGGTCCCACATTTGGAACAACTGGGAGTGAGACAAACCACGCAACCCAGGGTCCCAGCACGGGGAAATGAAACCTCAAACCTCTGATCAAAAACATCTGTGGGGGTTGAGGCGGCAGCAGGAGAAACTCCCAGCCTCACAGGAGAATTTGTTGGAGAGACTCACAGGGTCCTAGAACATACACAAACCCACCCACCCAGGAATCAGCATCAGAGGGGCCCAGTTTGCTTGTGGGAAGTGGGGCAAGTGACTGAAAACCAGCAGATAGTGGACCAAGTGCCACTGTTCCCTCTCAAACCCCTCCCCACAGACAGCGTCACAACCCAGTGACCTGAGTTATCCCACCCTGGTGAACACCTAAGACTCCGCCCCTTACTACGTAATAGGTGCAGTGAGACAAAAAAAAAAAAAAAAGGCCCAATGAAAGAACAGATCAAAGCTCCAGAAAAAATACAACTAAGCTTCATCTTCAACTAAGATAAAGAGATA